>JANAVB010025152.1:12500-60000 GCA_029216955.1 Iris pallida
ACAGCAGCAGCAGCAGCAGCCTAGGCTGCTGCAGGAAACAATTCCCCCCCCCCTATGGCCTTTAAGCCTAATAAACCCCCCCCCCCCCTTTTACCTATGTGTATATATATATATATATATAGATATATATATATATGTATTATATATGGTTGGAATCGTAGAGAAGAGTAGAAAAAGATTATGGAATGAGAAGTAGAAAAGAATTAGAGGTTGGGAGGAAAGATTGAAGAAGTTAGAAGAAAAGGGAAAAAGCTAGAATAGAAAAAGGGAAAAACCGAGTTAGAGGGCGAAACGGAGTTCGGAGTATCCGATTGAGTTGAAACTTGGCGTGGGGTATGAATACGTGATTTAGATTTTGCAGGTAGGCTTCCGGGTGGAATTCGGGGTCGTAGGGCGCCCGTATCGCACCGTATCGGTGCGTATCTTGAAATATTCAAGATTTTGACAACGGGCCGTATCGTGGACCGAATGTCCACGATACCTAGGTATTTTGGTAGATATTATATGTATAGGCTAGTATCATACTACCCTAGGGAGATCGGGTCAAAATATCAAGCGTAGGGTAGGCTAACTGGATAGTTGCCGAAGCTAGAATTTTACCCTTTTAAGGGTAAAATAGGATATTGGCCTACGGCCAAGATATGAGTTTCGAAGTCCAAGATGGACTTGGATATGGGTTGTAGAGGTTGTTAATAGTTAGAAATAGTCGCCTAGACCTAGTCTTGGCCCCGGTTGACCACGGTTGACTTTTTGGACCAAAAGTCAACTATGGGTCAACGCTTTACCCAAATTAGTCCCAATTTCCATTAGACTTTTGTAGTTGACCAAAAGTCAACTATTAGTCACCATTGACCTAGGGTTGACCATGGTTGACCTAGAGTTGACCAGAGTTGACCAGAGTTGACCAGTTGACCAAAAGTCAACTGTAGGCCAACTCTTGATCCTGTTTGACTTTCTTCGACTTGTTTTGACCCGTGATGCCTGGTATGACCTAGGATTGACTTGGTTAGGCTTAGATTGACTTGATATAACTTGATTTGACCTAGATTGACTTGACAGGACTTAGTGTGACTCAGTGAGACCTAGTTTGACCTAGATTGCATATCATTCATTGTAAATCATTCCTAAACTTGTTTAAACCTAAATTAACTTACAGTATCTCATATTTAGGTCTTCTGATACCGCTCTGAGCATTGATATACCATACAGCTCAGGACAGCAGGCGAGTACATTCACTGATAGTTTTCATTGTCTTGATATCTGCTATATCCGATTCAGTCGTAGTGTCTTACTTGATTCTTGGTCACGATAGCTCACGGACTAGTACACATTGGATCATGACATGAGATGTTGTTCCTGGATTTCTGGGTATATGGGTACACTCCCTGTCTTGTTCCCTGTACTTGTATAGACACCGATTTCTAAGAGGATTTGCTACCCTCTTACGAAATCACGTGCCATGACGTGTCATGTCCAGATCCATTGTACTACTCGGGGATGGGAATTATTAGGGGCTATGTGATCCAAGCCACCCTGTCACTATTCATGTGCTCGCGCCACTCTTCCCTCACGAAGGGTGTAGCGAGATCCCTTGCCTTGTGCTCGTTATCCAGGTTGGACGGCATGTCTCTCCGTTGAGGTCATCGCGGATTGCCGGGCCAAGTGGATAGCCTGTCCTGTCACTTATCCCAAGCCGATCACATATCGCTCTAATAATTCAAATCACATTTTATATTTACTTTGTCTTATCGTATATCCTGTTCTGTTCTACATTCAGTATTTTTTTCACCATGTCATGATATACAGTTACTCACATGCTCTACTTGCCTTTACATTGTACCTTGATTGGAGACTAAGTTCTGCTCGGGAGAAGAGTTACAACCCCGGTCCTTGTTTGGTTTAAGGGTTGTAACTCGACTTCCGAACGGTTCCCAAGTTATCATATATCTTTGTCTTGTAGTTCATTATGTTGTCTCTTATAGAATTTGTCAATTCACATGGAACTGCTGTTAGTGTTTGTACTTGCTCATTTTCCTGACAGGATACCGTTATGATATATTACAGATGATTCCGATGCGGACTGCTCGACCTATTATGGGCTCGAGTCAGATGGAGTAGCCTTAGATCGTGGCCTTATAGTGGAGCCACTAGATTTTGTACTTCCAGAGTAGTGTAGGCTAGCTAGGTTTGACTGGACTGCGATCCAGCTAGCTTATCAGACTGTAGTTCTATATTCTATTTTGATACTCTGGGATGTTGTATATATCTGGACTTGTATTAGACTGTGGACTTATTTTACTCTTCATCTATCATATGTCTTTCCTCTGAGCTATCTACCTTAGTTTTATTCTGTGATTGAGACTGTATTATTATGTCACCTCCATTCGGAGAGTATATACTGTACAGGTACATTTTAACTGTTAGTCGTAGGTATTTACAGACGTTATATACAGCGTTCTACCGCCGATTCTGCGGCGTAGGCTGGACGTACCCACGTGCTCGTGCCCCTCATAAGGGTGCGGGTCGTGACACGTTTTTGTGGTGGCCCACGCAGGTCCAGTGTCGCAATTAGTGCGATCTCGTAATGGTGCTCGACTTAGAGTACTAATTACGAGCCTGCGATTAGGACGTAGGAACCTAGGACATGATAGGAGTTTCTCAATCACACTTAGGAAATTTCTGATCTTTGATTATCATGATTATTCACCTTGTATTAAATTAACTGTCCTTCTTTGATAATCTACTCATGTGCCATATTGATCTCTTGTTTTAATTCGTCTCCAGGATGACGAAGACACATCCGCAGGCCTCTGGATCGAGTAGCTTGCCTGAGAGATCTGATCAGGCCGAGGAGGAGGTTCATGAGACTGCTCCCAGTGATTCTACTATTCCAGAGACCCAGGCAGTTGCGCAGGGAGGTCTACCACCTCCACCCCAGAGGGTTACGGCCGTTCTTCCAGAGATACTGCCGCCACTACCACCGATACCGACGGATACACATCACATGTTCCTTCTCCTTCAGCAGATGATGGAGACACAGCGGGCCCAGGCAGAGGCATCGCAGCGCCAGTCGGAGGCGTCACACCGACAGATGGAGATGCTGAGGCAGAGTATGGAGAACTCGCATCAGCTTGCCCTTGCAGCAGTAGAGAGAGTGGCACCGGGTACGGTGCAGGGCCCTACCGGCCAGCAGCCGAGCCAGCAGCAGTCCAGGCCGGGGACAGTGTTAGACTTCAGGAAGATGAGCTCCAGGGACTTCACAGGCACGGAGGGCATCCTTTACGCAGACGACTGGCTGGAGGATGTAGAGCGGAGCATGGAGCTGGCAGAGCTTCCTAGAGCGCTTTGGGTTTCGGCAGCAGCCAGTCGATTCTTCGACATTGCGCTGACATGGTACCGCACGGATCCTCGTGCGTCGGTGAGAGGGCTGACTTGGGAGAACTTCCGGAGGCTCTTCAAGGAGAAGTTCTTCCCGGACGTGGCTCTTACAGCATTGGAGGGCCAGTTCGTGGGTCTAGTTCAGGGGAACTCGTCGGTAGACGAGTATGCAGCTGAGTTCTTCCGCCTTAGCAGGTTTGCTCCCGGTATGATCCAGGATGAGGGGCAGAAGGCTCGTAAGTTCCGCAGGGGACTTATTCATGCAGTGCGCACCCGCACCTCGGGTCGCCGTGACGCGACGTTCGATCAGATATTGATGGATGCGCAGATCGCAGAGGAGGACTTCGGCCTCAGGCCGAAGAGGAGCGGAGATACTATGGGGGCGAGTTCCAGTGCGGGACCGGCCAAGCGTCCCCCACTATTCAGCAGCAGCAGCAGCAGAGGCCGTTCCAGCAGCAGCCTCTGTTGCAGATCCAGCAGGCACCGGCGCGTGTCCAGCAGCACCAGGGACAGGGCCAGAGACCGACTACACCGTGCGGCTTCTGCGGGAAGCCGGGGCACACCAGTGCGGCTTGCAGGAAGAGGTTGGGCGTCTGTCTCTACTGTGGGGCGCCCGATCACCAGCTGAAGGATTGCCGCCTTCGCGGAGTCAGAGGAGGCCAGGACAGAGCACAGCCGGCTAGAGGACCAGCGGTTCAGCAGAGGGGTCCTCCACTCCAGACCCAGCAGCAGCGTTTTGTCCAGCACCAGAGGGGAGCACCCGCGGGCAGGGTGTTCGCTTTGGCAGCAGAGGAGGAGGCAGAGCCCGTGGGAGATGTTGTTGCAGGTCATGTTCTCCTAGATTCTTTCCTGCTTTCGCCTTATTTGATTCTGGGGCGACCCATAGTTTTGTGTCTGTTTCTTTTGCTCTGAGACACAATATCATTGCTGAATATATGGGTAGGACTTGCAAGATTATGACCGGGGGAGGTATTATCCTGGTTAATAATATTTGCAAGGGGCGGAGAGTCACTCTGAGAGGCCGGGACTTGAGTGCGTGTCTGCTCGTAATGCCCCTACCGAGGTACGATATGGTACTCGGTATGGATTGGTTGAGCATGCACCATGCTAGCATTGATTGTAGAGGAGGCAGAGTTCTTTTTAGGACGTCGGGTGAGCCAGAGATCGAGTTTGCTCGAGGAGCAGCGGAGCCGGAGGCTGGATTCTGCGGAGCTTTGTTGGCGGGGCAGGATTTGCCACATCCGTTGATTGCTGAGTTCTCGGATGTCTTTCCCGAGGAGTTGCCGGGGATGCCGCCAGACAGGGACATTGAGTTCTCCATAGACTTGGTGCCGGGCGCCGAGCCCATCTCGCAGCATGTCTATAGGGTGAACAACAGCGAGTTGATAGAGCTGAAGAAGCAAGTCGACGAGCTGCAGGACAAGGGGTTCATCAGATCCAGTTCTTCGTCCTGGGGAGCGCCAGTCCTGTTCGTGCCGAAGAAGGACGGTACGTCCCGCATGTGCATTGATTACCGGGCGCTCAACAACCTCACTATCAAGAATAGGTACCCTTTGCCGAGGATCGACGACTTGTTCGATCAGCTGAGTGGGGCAAAGGTCTTTTCGAAGATAGATTTGAGGTCCGGGTATCACCAGCTGAAGGTGAGGCGGGATGACATTCCCAAGACGGCATTTCGGACTCGGTACGGCCAGTACGAGTTTACAGTGATGCCATTTGGGTTGACCAATGCTCCCGCGGTGTTCATGAACTTGATGAACAAGGTATTCCATCAGTACCTTGACAAGTTCGTGGTGGTCTTCATAGACGATATCTTGATCTATTCGAAGACGCAGGAGGAGCATGAGGAGCACTTGAGAGTTGTGTTAGAGACTCTGAGGAGGGAGCAACTCTACGGGAAGCTTTCGAAGTGTGAGTTCTTCTTAGACCAGGTGGAGTTCCTAGGTCATGTTGTGACCGAGCACGGGATTTCAGTAGACCAGAGGAAGATTTCGGCAGTGGAGTCTTGGTCTACGCCCAGTTCAGTTGCCGAGGTTCGGAGCTTTCTGGGTTTGGCTGGTTATTACCGGAAGTTCGTCCAGGACTTCTCGAGGATTGCAGAGCCGATGACTAGACTCACCAGGAAGGACGTGGAGTTCGTCTGGACTGATGAGTGTCAGGCTGCATTCGATGAGCTGAAGAGGAGGTTGACTTCAGCTCCGATCCTGACTTTGCCATCTGGGTCAGGAGGGTTCTCGATCTTCAGCGATGCTTCCGGGAAAGGGTTTAGGGTGTGTTCTTCAGCAGCACGGGAAGGTGATTGCCTATGCATCCAGGCAGTTGCGTCCTCATGAGAAGAACTATCCTACTCATGATCTGGAGTTGGCCGCGGTGATATTTGCTTTGAAGTTGTGGAAGCATTACCTGTACGGAGAGCGAGTTGAGATCTTCACAGATCACAAGAGCTTGAAGTACGTGTTCACTCAGAAGGAGTTGAACATGCGGCAGAGGCGGTGGTTAGAGCTGATGAAGGACTTCGATATATCCTTGCAGTACCATCCGGGGAAGGCCAACGTAGTTGCAGATGCCTTGAGCAGGTATCCTGTTGCTATGTTCTTGACGACAGATCGTTATTTGTTGGCCGACCTGGATAGTTTGGGTATCGAGGTCATCATTCCGGGCATGGAGATCCAGATGTGGGGTTTGCAGATTCAGTCTGAGCTGATGGATAGAGTCAGGTCAGCGCAGTATGATGATGTTGCCCTGAGGAGCATCAGGGAGCAGGTGAGGATGAGCTTGCTTGACGATTTCTCTTTAGCCGAAGACGGGTCGTTGCGGCACGGTACTAGGCTGTGCGTTCCGCGTGGAGAGCTTCGGGAGGAGGTTCTTCAGGAGGCGCATCGCTCTCAGTATTCTATGCATCCTGGAGCCAACAAGATGTATAGGGACCTGAGAGAGCACGTATGGTGGTATGGCATGAAGCGCGAGGTAGCTCAGTTTGTATCTCGTTGTCTTGTGTGTCAGCAGGTGAAGGCCGAGAGGCAGAGACCAGGTGGATTGCTACAGCCGCTACCCATTCCCGAGTGGAAGTGGGAGCACATCACCATGGACTTTGTATCTGGACTTCCACGGTCGCCAGGAGGGAAGGACGCGGTTTGGGTCATAGTTGATAGATTGACCAAATCGGCCCACTTTTGCCTTTCAAAGTGGGTTTGTCTACGGAGAGGCTGGCTGAGCTGTATGTTCGTCAGATTGTGAGATTGCACGGAGTTCCGGTGAGCATAGTTTCAGATCGGGATAGCCGATTCACTTCCCACTTCTGGAGGAGTTTGCAGGCTAGCTTGGGCACCTCGCTCAAGTTTAGTACTGCTTATCATCCTCAGACAGACGGGCAGTCGGAGAGGACCATCCAGACTCTGGAGGATATGCTTCGCACATGTGTGCTAGATCTCGGGGGTTCTTGGGAGGACCATCTTCACCTGGTAGAGTTTGCTTACAACAACAGCTACCAGGCCAGTATAGAGATGTCACCATTTGAGGCTCTATATGGACGGAGATGCCGTACTCCTTTGTCTTGGGACGATGTTGGCGAGCGGGCGCTTCTTGGGCCGGAGATGGTTGTGGATGCGGCCGAGAAGGTCAGATTGATTAGAGACAGACTCCGGGTGGCTCAGGATAGGCAGCGGCATTGGGCCGATAGTCACCGGAGACCGTTAGAGTTCGAGGTTAGTTTCAGTTCTTGTCATGATTGTTGTGATTGTTTGTTAGTTGTGTGTTGAGTTTTTGTCTTGTATTTAGGTTGGTGACATGGTATTTCTGAGGATATCCCCGACACGTGGCACTATTCGCTTTGGCGGCGGTGGGAAGCTCAGTCCGCGCTACATCGGACCTTTCACCATCTTAGAGAGGATCGGTGCAGTAGCCTACCGACTGGACTTGCCTACCAGGCTCGAGGGAGTGCACAACGTGTTTCATGTATCTCAGCTGAGGCGGTACGTGGCAGATCCTAGCCATGTATTGGACCATTCAGCGATACAGGTGGGGACCTACTCTCAGCTATCCAGAACAGCCAGTGGAGATTCTGGATCGCAGGGAGAAGGTGCTCCGGAACCAGGTCATACCCTTGGTTCGGGTTGCGTGGAGGCATCACTCTCCAGGTGAGTCTACCTGGGAGAGGGAGGACGACATGCGGGAGCGTTTCCCTTATCTTTTCGCGCCCTGAGGTATAAATTTATTTTCTTTAATTCTGTTTGTGATTTTCTGTGCTTGTTGTCTTCAATTTCGAGGACGAAATTTTTTTAAGGTGGATAGACTTGTCACCCTCACTTTTTCCAGTTAGGGGTAAAATGGTAATTTTCCATTTTATATTATTTTTGGGAATTTTATTTCATGAATATTATTATTTAATTATTATAGGAGTCGGGTTCGAATTTCATCGCATTCCGAGTTAATTCGGGACCCCGGTGAATTTCGACTTGAGCTGTAATTAGCCTGTTAGCTAACCATGGCCCACCACACTAAAAATTAGGGTTTAAGAGTTTGGACTAGTTCCCCATGAGTAATTTAGTTTAATTATGATTTTTATTTATTTTTAGCAACTTCCTAAACCTAATTTGGAAATTGTTTAATATTAGGCTTAGGGAGGGGCAAACTTGTAATTTACAAGTGCCCCTCACACCCCCACACCCCTTGGCCGGCTATGACAGCCCCCCCCCCCCCCCCCCCCCCCCCCTCTCTTCCTTCTTCTCTAAGCAACACTCTTTCTCTCTCTCTTTCAATTCATTTTTCCCAAGCTTCCTTCCTTTCCAACTCCATTTTAGGTATACTTTTAATTCTTCACCTATTTCTCTTTTGCATTTAGTTCTTTCACATTAAATGGAGAGGATGATATTCTCTTCCATTTGCCCACAAATTTGTAGCTTTTCCCTAGAAAAATAGGTTAAGGATTTATTAGGATTAATCATTTTGAGAATGGTATATATATATATATATACATATTTATATATATATATATATATATAACATATATATATATATATATATATATATATATACATGTGTATTTATGTGTGTGTATTTATTTATGTATTTATGTGTGTGTAGAGGAGGGTGATTTTGTGTCATGGGATGGTGGTGTTGGGAGAGTGGTGTGTGTGTGTTTGTGTTGTGTGAGGATGTGTGTGTGTGTGTTTATATATATATATATGGATATGTATATAAATATAAATATATATATATATATATATATATATATATATATATATATATATATATATATATATGTGTGTATAGTTATGTGAGTGTGTATATATAGATATGAGTGTATTTATATATATACATGGATGTGTGTATATGGATGTGTGTGTGTTATATATATATTTAGAGGGATGGATAGATATCTAGATAGATTTTAGATAGATATCTAGTTATATATATATGTATAGAGAGATATATATAGAGAGATATATATATATAGATATATATATATATATATGAGGTGTATATATATAGGGAGATAGTAGAGAAGAAGAAGAAGAAGAATAAGACCAGCAACAGCAGCAGCAGCAGCAGCCTAGGCTGCTGCAGGAAACAATTCCCCCCCCCCCCCCCCCCCCCCCCCCCCCCCCCCTCCCTATGGCCTTTAAGCCTAATAAACCCCTCCCCCCTTTTACCTATGTGTATATATATATATAGATATATATATATGTATTATATATGGTTGGAATCGTAGAGAAGAGTAGAAAAAGATTATGGAATGAGAAGTAGGAAAAGAATTAGAGGTTGGGAGGAAAGATTGAAAGAAGTTAGAAGAAAAGGGAAAAAGCTAGAATAGAAAAAGGGAAAAACCGAGTTAGAGGGCGAAACGGAGTTCGGAGTATCCGATTGAGTTGAAACTTGGCGTGGGGTATGAATACGTGATTTAGATTTTGCAGGTAGGCTTCCGGGTGGAATTCGGGGTCGTAGGGCGCCCGTATCGCGCCGTATCGGTGCGTATCTTGAAATATTCAAGATTTTGACAACGGGCCGTATCGTGGACCGAATGTCCACGATACCTAGGTATTTTGGTAGATATTATATGTATAGGCTAGTATCATACTACCCTAGGGAGATCGGGTCAAAATAACTAGCGTAGGTAGGCTATCTAGATTATCGCCGAGGGTAGAATTTTACCCTTAAAAGGGTAAAATAGGATATTGGCCTACGGCCAAGATATGAGTTTCGAAGTCCAAGATGGACTTGGATATGGGTTGTAGAGGTTATTAATAGTTAGAAATAGTCGCCTAGACCTAGTCTTGGCCCCGGTTGACCACGGTTGACTTTTTGGACCAAAAGTCAACTATGGGTCAACGCTTTACCCAAATTAGTCCTAATTTCCATTAGACTTTTGTAGTTGACCAAAAGTCAACTATTAGTCACCATTGACCTAGGGTTGACCTAGAGTTGACCAGAGTTGACCAGAGTTGACCAGAGTTGACCAGTTGACCAAAAGTCAACTGTAGGCCAACTCTTGATCCTGTTTGACTTTCTTCGACTTGTTTTGACCCGTGATGCCTGGTATGACCTAGGATTGACTTGGTTAGGCTTAGATTGACTTGATATAACTTGATTTGACCTAGATTGACTTGACAGGACTTAGTGTGACTCAGTGAGACCTAGTTTGACCTAGATTGCATATCATTCATTGTAAATCATTCCTAAACTTGTTTAAACCTAAATTAACTTACAGTATCTCATATTTAGGTCTTTTGATACCGCTCTGAGCATTGATATACCATACAGCTCAGGACAGCAGGCGAGTACATTCACTGATAGTTTTCATTGTCTTGATATCTGCTATATCCGATTCAGTCGTAGTGTCTTACTTGATTCTTGGTCACGATAGCTCACGGACTAGTACATATTGGATCATGACATGAGATGTTGTTCCTGGATTTCTGGGTATATGAGTACACTCCCTGTCTTGTTCCCTGTACTTGTATAGACACCGATTTCTAAGAGGATTTGCTACCCTCTTACGAAATCACGTGCCATGACGTGTCATGTCCAGATCCATTGTACTACTCGGGGATGGGGAATTATTAGGGGCTATGTGATCCAAGCCACCCTGTCACTATTCATGTGCTCGTGCCACTCTTCCCTCACGAAGGGTGTAGCGAGATCCCTTGCCTTGTGCTCGTTATCCAGGTTGGACGGCATGTCTCTCCGTTGAGGTCACCGCGGATTGCCGGGCCAAGTGGATAGCCTGTCCTGTCACTTATCCCAAGCCGATCACATATCGCTCTAATAATTCAAATCACATTTTATATTTACTTTGTCTTATCGTATATCCTGTTCTGTTCTACATTCAGTATTTTTTTCACCATGTCATGATATACAGTTACTCACATGCTCTACTTGCCTTTACATTGTACCTTGATTGGAGACTAAGTTCTGCTCGGGAGAAGAGTTACAACCCCGGTCCTTGTTTGGTTTAAGGGTTGTAACTCGACTTCCGAACGGTTCCCAAGTTATCATATATCTTTGTCTTGTAGTTCATTATGCTGTCTCTTATAGAATTTGTCAATTCACATGGAACTGCTGTTAGTATTTGTACTTGCTCATTTTCCTGACAGGATACCGTTATGATATATTACAGATGATTCCGATGCGGACTGCTCGACCTATTATGGGCTCGAGTCAGATGGAGTAGCCTTAGATCGTGGCCTTATAGTGGAGCCACTAGATTTTGTACTTCCAGAGTAGTGTAGGCTAGCTAGGTTTGACTGGACTGCGATCCAGCTAGCTTATCAGACTGTAGTTCTATATTCTATTTTGATACTCTGGGATGTTGTATATATCTGGACTTGTATTAGACTGTGGACTTATTTTACTCTTCATCTATCATATGTCTTTCCTCTGAGCTATCTACCTTAGTTTTATTCTGTGATTGAGACTGTATTATTATGTCACCTCCATTCGGAGAGTATATACTGTACAGGTACATTTTAACTGTTAGTCGTAGGTATTTACAGACGTTATATACAGCGTTCTACCGCCGATTCTGCGGCGTAGGCTGGACGTACCCACGTGCTCGTGCCCCTCATAAGGGTGCGGGTCGTGACAGCCAACCCATTAGACTTGGTTTAGGTTCAAATTTGGTTCGGTTTGTTTCGGTTTAAAATCTAAATACTAATCAAGCTCTAAAATGACTAATTAAACCATGGAAATAGGGTTTATGATTTCTAACCTAATTATGATGTTATGTGGGCCAAGTCCAGCTAGTATGTGGGTCCCACTAGGGTCCAGGCTACCCGGGTCTCCAACTTGAGTCCGAATTGGATAAAATTCAAACCAAACCAAATAAATCCCAAAAAATCACATAAAATCAAATAAAATTCCTAAAAATTATAAAACTTGAAAAATGACGAAAATACCCCTAATTCGAAAACTGGGGATGACAATTGACGATCAACATATTTGACCCAATTTTTGGGACCAAATTATTCCTATCTTCTCTTCCAAACATGCAACCACATGCCCCCCGGCCGTGCTCGGCCCCCCCCTCCCCCGCCTCGCTCAGCCCTCTGCCAACAACACCACCACCATCACCACCACCACCTTCACCATCATCACAACCTTCACCAACACTACCACCACGTTCACCAACACCACGCGGAGAGGTAGGGGGACGCGGGGGCGGAGCAGGAGCGACGGGACGGGGGCGGCGGAGGAGCGGTGATGGTGGTGTTGGTGAAGGTGATGGTGCTGATGGTGATGGTGATGGTGAAGGTGGTGGTGGTGGTGGTGATGGTGGTGATGGTGAAGGTGGTGGTAATGATGGTGGTGGTGTGGCGGGACGGGGGCACGGCAGCTACGGGTGGGGACACGGCAGTGGAGCGGGAGCGGGGTTGGGATTAGGATTATGATTTGAATTTTGGGAGGAAGAAGACGATTGTATTTTCGTCCAAAATTATCGGTTAAACGCGTTGACAGTTAATGTTGGACGATTTTCGTCAAAAGTGGAAGATGACTTATATTAAAATAAAGTACAGAAGTACACCTTGAATATGGATAACAAAAGTGAAATGCGACTCAAAAATAAAAATAAAAACCTAGAAGGCAAATCATGGACTAGAAATGTTATGGCCAGACTGTCCGATGCTCCCACTTTTAACTTTTAGTTCAAGAGAAGCACCTAGAAGACAAAGCAGATGAACTAGAACTATGGCCAGACCCTTTTTTTTCCTCCTTTTTTTCGAAGCTCAAGTTTCATCTGACACTTCATTTGCATTTGATGTCAAACAGTCAAAGCCGAAAGGTTTGGGTTTTAGGTTATTTACAAGGGCATATTATATTTTAATTATGACTAGTCCGGATTGGGACTAGTCCAGATCCGGAAGAAAATGAGAAGAAAACACATCCCATATTTTTTTGTTTTTGTTTTTGTTCTTCTCTTCTTGGATGTGTTGAGGAAGAAGACAAAAGCAAAAATAGAAGAATTGACTTTTATACCTAGAAATAGAATAGCTCTGAGTAATTTTTTCAGTAATAAACTTGTAAATAAATCAAACTTAGAAATGTGATAGCCCTGATCAAAATATGATGTGCCCTTATAAATAACCTTTAGCAAACACCCATCATAGGAAGCGTTTGGTTCAAGTTCTAGAAGTTTGAAAGTATATTTAGAATTTTATCCATATTTGATATGTCTAGTATTAGAAATTAGGAGAATGAATAGAAGAGACTTGATATTTTGATTGTTGTGGGAAAATAAAATACAAAGTTCTTGTTGGAAATAATTTTGCTTTACTAAAAATATTGTTTGTATACTTTGTTTGGACGATAATACCCTCCTTTTAATTTCAAAATTTTAACTTCGATTCCAACATGTAAATTTAGTTATAGAAGTATTATGAAATTATTGAAATAATATTTATGAAATACTAAACAAATTAAGATTCATATTCATGTTTGAACCAAACGTATGAATGAAAAAATTAAAAATTTCGGACTACATATTTCCAATTTAACCAAACAAGTGTAGTGGAAGGCTGAATTTCACTTTGATATCCGCAACTACGGAATATTTTTAACTTGATATCCTAAACTTTTATATACACCAACCTGATATCCTTAAAAAAGACGAAAATACCATTGTCCATTCGCACCCCCCCCCCCCCCCCTCTCCCCGAACTCCTAGGGGGGTAAGGGTGCGCGGACGGGGTTGGGGGCGAGGGGGCGATGGAGGTGGGATGGAAAATGAGGGGTAATTTCTTTATTTTTTTAGGCTTAATTGCACTTTGCTACCCTCAACTATTCCGCTTTTTCAACTTGATACCATAAACTTTTTTTCGTAACAAATTGGTACCTCAACTATTATTTTTTTTCAACTTGATACCTAATTTTTCAAAAATTCCGAAAATGCCCTTCCCTCTTCCTTCCCTCCACCCCCTTCCCCACTCCGGCCACCCCCCCTGCTAGCTCTGGCCGCCCCCCCCCCCCTCCCCCCCCCCCCCTGCTAGCTCCGCCCCCCCCGCCCCCCACCCCCCCCTGCTACCTTCGGCCACCCCCTGCCCCGCCTCCCGCCCCGCCCTCCCTCCCCAGCCCCCCTCATCCCGTGCTGCCGCGGCCTAGGGGAGAGGCGGGGGCGGGCGGGCGGCCGGAGTGAGCAGGGGGGGGGGGGTGGGGGGCGGGGGGGGGGGGGGGGGGCGGAGCTAGCAGGGGGGGGGGCGGCCGGAGTGAGCAGGGGGGGGCGGCCGGAGCGTGCAGGAGGGGAGGGTTAGGGGTAGGGGTAGGGGCATTTTAGTCCAAAATAACATCTGGGTACCAAATTGTTACAAAAAATAGTTTAGGGTACAAAGTTGAAAAATGGTAATAGTTGAGGGTAACAAAGTACAATTAAGCCTTTTTTTTATTTTTGTTATCAAGTTAAAAATACTCAATTGTTAATGGTATCAAATTGTCGAATAAAAAAAAAGGGGTATCGCATTAAAAAAATGGAATAGATGAGGGTATTAAGTTAAAATTAAGCCATATTTTAGAATGTTGAATCATTTTCTACTGAAAATGAATGAAAGGTGGATTTTTAGGAATATAAAACCTTCATCCCTCTTTAAAGTAGAAAAATGAATCCTTGGTACTCATTTGGTCCGCTGAAAGTGAAATATATTCTTTGCTTTTTTTTTTTTTTCCTTTCCTTTGGAAAATTATAGTTCACATTAATTTTACTTTATGGTGTTTCGAAAGGTCCGAAAAATGGAAGAAAGTAAATAATTGGAGGTAAAAATATGAATCCATATGATGAATTGGGGAACCATTTTTTCCACTATTTTCCTTTTCCTTAGAAATAAATTCTATTTTCTGCTCATTTTCTTTGGCGTACAAACACAGAAAATGAATAATTTTTTTGTCCAAGGTGCTGATTTTGCGAACCAAATTGGACTTACGAACCTAAGATACTGATTCCGCAAACCGAACATGACCTCTTTGAAAATCATTTTCATTTCATCCTTTCCATTGGCTTTCCATTCAATGATTTTACTTTTCCAAGACTATAATCAGCTATACAAATGTGACCTAACGATATAAAAAGTAAAAAACTACATTTTTATAGAACCTTTATAGATAAAACATCATATTTATTTATTACTTCTTTCAACTACAAAATCTACCACCAACTAACTTTCACACACACCTACAAAGACGATCGTCCACTCTCAAAAGTCAAAACTACAATCTAACTCGCTCAACAATTCTAGCTTCTAGTTCTAAAAAGCACCTAGAAGACTAATCAAAAAGAAAGAGAAAAATCACACCAAAAACCAGAACCAGCCCCAAAACTGTACATTTTACCGAGTCAGTAAAAATAGCAATCAAACACATTCATGCAAACAAACCCCTCCCTGATCCCTCCAGCTGCTGCCACAGCTCCTTCCTCAGCTTATGCGACAAAAGCTTGCACGCGTCCATGCTCAGGTCGATCGCCGCCGCCAGCGCCACGAACGCGGCAGCGTCCTCGGTGCACCCCACCTGCTGCACCCCGACCTCCACTACCGGCCTGCTGCACTTCCCTTCCCCCTCCACCGTGGACGACATCACGAACCCTCTGGAGTTCGAGAACGGCCACGCTCCGAACCCGAACAACTCCCCGCTCCCCCTCGGGCTGCACCCCGGCGAATTCCCCATCCTCTGCGCGGCCGCATTGTTGCCCGTGAGGTCGATCGTGAACTTCCCGCCCCTGGCGGTGCTTAGCGTGGACTCGGCGAGCGAGATGCCGGAGGAAGACGTCATGGTGGCCTCCGGTAGTAGACTGAAGCGATATCCGAGACCGTCAGCAGAGCCGGCTCCGCGCTCGCGCCAGGCCTCGAGGCGGGCCCAGGGCTTCCAGGTGCCGTCGCCGGGACGGAGGACGAGCCATGCCCCCGGGTTGGAGCGGGAGACGCGGTCGGTGCCGGGGGACGCGACGAAAGGGGTCACCATCGAAGCGAGGGCGACTGGGGAGCCAGAGAGGTCGTGAACGGTCACCGACCAGCCCTTGCGCTCTTTGATAGGGCGCTCTTGGTCCGATCCCAAGGAGGAGAGCCAGCCTCTAGAAATGCTCGATTCCAATGGCAGAGATCTGTAAGAATTACAACATAAATCTGCATTAATACACAACAATTCCTAAACAATGGAAAAGACAAAAACTTTGACAAATGAACCCGAAAAAGACCGAATCTTTGAATCAAACAAGTTGAAAAATAAGCAAATTTGCACAAAAGTAGAACTACATTTCCTAATCTATCACGTCAAAAAGCTTCAAAATTCAAGATCTCGACAGCAACTGACCTGGATCTGAGGTGGAGGTCGCCAGAGGAAGAGTTCCGGCAGCTGAACTTGCAGGTGAACACCGGCTGCTTCCTTCCCCCCTGCACCTGGAACACCTGCGGGCTGCACTCGGGCTCCCCGCTGAACTCGAACACGAACCTCGGGTCCGGCTCGGACCGGACCGTCAAATGCAGGCTTGCGGCCCCGGCCGCCTTCTTCCCTACCGGGGCCCATCCGTTGTGGTGCACCGCCGGCCGCGCCTCCGTGCCGGCCAGGTCCACGGGGACCACTACCTTCCCGAGCAGCTTCCCGGAGCTGACCCCGCAGGTGGAGCCCCTGCGCCCGGTGTAGATGGCGATCTTGATCTGGGACTTGGAGGAGAAGATGGAGGACGTGGAGAGCTTGTGGAGGTCGGAGGGGCTGAGGTGGAAGACCGCGGCAAGGGTTAGGTTTTGGGAGGAGGTGGTGGTGGTGGGGTCGGGGAGGAGGGGGAGAGAGGAGGTCTGGTAGGGGAGTTTGTTGAGGCGGATCTTGCAGAAGCAGGGGGCGGCGGAGGGGTGGACGCCGCCGGCGGAGGCGGCGGGCGAGGGGCGGGAGGAGGAGGGGAGCTTGAGGGAGAGGTTGCCGACGAGGACCCGTACGAACGGACACGGGTCCATTGGTGGGAGACACGGAAGGGAAGACGGACGTCGAAGAGGAATGTGGTTTATTACGGTTAGGGTTTGGGTGGTGGTGGAGGGATTTTAAGGGAAGGTGTGGGTTGGGGGAGTACAGGCTGGCTGGGGACGGATGGGGGACCGATTAGCTGGCGATGTGTGGGGAGTGTGGGAATGCGTGGGGATACGTGCGAGACAGAGCTGGGGGTCCGGTGGGCTCCGCTACACGTAACGATGGATGAAGAAGCAGCAGCAGCAAAGTTTTTTATTTTTCAATAATTTTGCAAGCTGGTCCTTGCTATGTGTCAAGGTGTGGCCCCGATTTTGATCCGACCTCAGTCGGGTCGAATCAGCCTGGTTAGGAGTTCCAGCCTAGCCCGGGTTCAGATATCTTAAATCCAAATCAAGTTCGGTTCAGTATCCGAATTTTGTTGGACCGGATCTAACTAGAGAAATATAAAATATAGAAATAGTCCGGGTAATTAGTTTCAAAGTAGAGCATACTAGTGTAATATGTAGTGCCCCGTCCCTACATCGAGTCCCGTTCCCGTCCACGGGATGCGCGAGAAAGGAACACTGTCGATATCGATTCGGTCGGGACCGATAAGTCGGAATCGGCCGAGTCGATCGAACGGGAACGGTTGAATTAAGATCCATTCCACGTTATGGAATTGTTTCTTCGGAACCAAGTCCCATATTCAGCGGGTTGCGCCTCGAGGATTGGCTCTGCGGCTGAGTCGGGAGAGACCTCCCGTTGCTCTGATTTTCATGCCGCACTTGAATTGGCTTTGGCTTTGGTTTTCGTGAATGCGCTTTTCGTGAATGTTTTCCGAATGAGTTTTCGTGACTTGCGTTTTCGAGCTTCGCATTCATATCGAATTTTCTTGAATTATACAGTGTTATAATCAGTTGCTTATGCGATTGCAGGTGATCGCGTAGGCGACGTCAGCGCAGCCAACTGGTCGCTCGCTTGAAGCAAGGCTAAGGCGAGTGGCTGACCTCTTTCGTCTCGTCCCTCTACTTCAAAACTCAATATGTGAAGTAATATGAATGCTTGTCATAATAGTGTAGAATCAATGAAATCGTGGCACAATTCTTCACGAAACACTTGTTATCGAACTGCCGGTATTGAAAACGGAAAACGTGTTTTCTTACGCAAATCCACTTAGCCTATGCAAAACAATGAATGAATCGATTAACGTTTATCGCAACGATACAGTCAAGTAAGCAATTCAACTAAGTTCAAAGAAAAATGGTCATTGGACAACTTGTCGACAAGGTGAAGTTTTCTCGAATGGTTGCCTAGGCCAAGGGAACGATTCGGTCCGGGAGGAACGAGTGTAGCAGCGCCAACCCTTCATCGGCACAAGTTATGCGGGCACTTTCGCACAGGGCTCGCTACCCAACGCGAAAGGGACGTCGTCTAACCAATGCTATAGTCCGCGATGGCTTGACATTGTCAGTGGCCTTCATACCTCTTTCACTGCTTAACAGGTGCACGGGACACGGGATGAATATGATAGTTGCTTAATGATATACAGTTTCATATGCTTGCCTCAAAACATGTTAACATGCAAATCGAACAGGATGGTTAGAAAGATCATTGAAATAGCTAGCTAACATGTTTACAAAACTTCTTAAATCAAATGCAGAGCTTGAATTTATTAGCCATTCGCCAGTACATGTATTTCGTGCTGATCCTCGCTCTTTGCAGGTCCCGCGAACTAGGAAGGACGCGCCAGCTAGCTCGGCGGCGTTCGTGATTTTGAAGCTTCGGCCGTGCGTCGAAGACTCTCTCTGCGACTCCACTTTTGAAGGCTCTCGACAGTCCAAGAAAGATTACTCAGCGTCCCTTCCATCCAGGTCACTGGAGTACTTTGTGTATATTGAGGGATGTGTGCAATGTATAGAACTACTATCTCATCGGTACTCTTTTGTAATCGAGTCATGTTATAGCCCGTGCGGCAATGAGTCTTGTATCGGAGTCTGTAAAAGATATTCATTATCAATAAAGATCAAGTTTCCTTTACTTATTGTGTGAATCAATTTGTCTGCGTACTCTCTTAGATCTCGTATCTCGGATTACCTTATGACTAGGCCTTGTACGATCACAAATTAGGTTCGTACGACATCACGTCCGGGGGACGACTATCGATTCGACGGAATCGGGACATGACATAATGGTATCAGAGCACGGCTTTACGTCCTTGGCCTCTAGTGTCGAGTTCTAGTCTCCAACCGTTGACCTCGTGTCGATGAGAAGAGTTGTTCCACACGCTGAACCCAGGACATTTTCTGAAACTAACGAGAGTTGCCTTTCTTTTTTTTTGCAGTTACGGGAGCTCAGGCGGAAGACGAGACGAGCGCTTCCAGCGGCTCGAGTGCTTCTAGACCCAAGCATTCCGTCAACCCAACGGGAATGACGCCTACTGTAGCCGGACCTTCCGGCGACCCGATGCAACGTATGCTGCAGATGCTTGAAATACAGTAACGTCAAAACGAGCTCCATCGTCAGCAAGCGGAGGCTCGTCAGACTCAATTTGAGAATCGGTTCGAGGCTCAATTCAAGCTGCAGCAGCAGCAGCTGAATACCCTCCTGCAAATTGTACATTCGGTCGTGGGCAACAACTACAATTCAACGATGACACCTACCGTGACCCAGCCTGTGGTTCGATCCAACGAAGCTAAACCGGAGGCGCCCGTGCTCTCACCTGCAGCACCGAGAAGTTCTAACTTCGACGTGTCAAAATTCACGAAGAGCTGTCGTACTTCCTTCAACAGCACAGAAGATCCCTCCGTGGCGATCGACTGGTTGGAGGAGCTGGAAGACAAGTTCGAGCTTCTGGGTGCCGAAGACTCGAAAAAAGTCGCGTGTGCTCAACTTTTACTTCGAATGAACGCGCACGATTGGTGGGCTGTGCAGAAGCGGGCTATTCGACGTGAAGACGAGACGGCGGCGATCTCATGGGCGACATTCAGAAATGCGTTCGAGAACGAATATCTTTCTGCAGCCGTGCGACCGGAAAAAGAAAACGAGTTTATGCAGTTGACGCAAGGGAATATGACTGTACGACAATATGCGGCCAAATTCAACAAACTGGCCAAGTTTGCTGGAGACTATTTACCTACCACTGCAAGTCGAGCAAAACGATTTGTAGTGGGCCTGCGTTCCACTATCCGTGCTTATATCTCGGTGCCGGAATACAAAACTATGGGCGAGGCACTCAACCACGCCATCCGTTTGGAGTCCGAGTATCCTCCTCCTACTACCGACGTTGTTCACTTTAATAACAAACGCCATAGTAAAGCGGGAGGCAACAACGCACATAAGCATCAATATCACGGCAACCAGACGAAAGAACGGATGGTCTGTAATTTCTGCAACAAGGACGGGCACCTGGATACTGAGTGCCGTCTTAAGCACAGAGTATGTTTCGCGTGCGGCAAAAGAGATCACCTCGTAAGGGACTGCCCGGAAGCTACGTCGAACCAACGTCCCCCGCAACATCAACAAAACCGTCGCCCCAATGCTCAGGGACTGCCTCGGGCTCCACCGACCGCACAACAGAATGGCCAAGACCGTCGCCCCAATGCTCAGGGCCGCGTCTATGCCATGACTCGGGACGAAGCGTTTGCATCTGATACAGTCGTGACAGGTATACTGCAATTCAATAATAAACCTGCTCGTGTATTGTTTGATTCATGTGCCACGCATAGTTTTATATCGGCGTACTTTGCCGTCGAGCACAAATTTTCCTTGACACCACTGGGCCTCGACCTCACTGTTAATGTACCGTCGGGCATGCCACTACTTGCAAATTTAGACTGCGGAGATGGAATCATCTGTATAGGTGGTCAAAAGGTCAGTCTCGATGCGATAGTTCTAAATATTAAGGACTACGATATCATTCTGGGGATGGATTTGCTCGGTCCGTGCAACGCAACCATAGACTGCGCTGAAAAGAAGGTCATATTTCGCATACCTGGAGTGCCTGAATTCTGCTACTCGTGTGGTGAGGCATCGTCGACCTGCATGGTGATCTCCGCAATATCTGTTCGACAGATGCTGTATTCCGGGTGCGAAGGCTATCTAGCTTCCGTTCGAGACATGCGACAGGATGGTGCAAACGCGGGTCAGACCGACGTTGTGACAGAATTTCTCGATGTGTTCCTGGACGAGCTGCTCGGCATGCCGTCCGATCGAGAGATTGAGTTCACTATCGATACCTTCTCCGACACTCGACCGATCTCGAAAGCCCTGTACAGAATGGCCCCTGCAGAGCTTAAAGAACTCAAGGTGCAGTTACAAGAATTGCTCGACAAGGAATTCATCCGACCCAGCGTCTCGTCCAGGGGAGTGCCCGTGCTGTTTGTCAAGAAGAAGGATGGCTCTATGCGTCTTTGTATCGACTACCGCGAGCTGAACAAAGCCACCGTCCGGAATAAATACCCCTTGTACCGCATAGACGATCTGTTTGATCAGCTTCAAGGAGCCACGGTGTTCTCTAAAATTGATCTGCGTTCGGGTTACCATCAACTCAAGATCAAGCCGGACGATGTGTCGAAGTCTGCCTTCCGCACTCGATACGGCCATTACGAGTTTCTGGTAATGTCGTTCGGCCGAACGAATGCCCCTGCCGCTTTCATGGATTTAATGAATCGGGTGTTCTGACCATTCCTCGACAAGTTCGTAGTAGTCTTTATCGATGATATACTTGTCTACTCGAAGAATAGGCAGCAACACACTGAGCATCTGCGGACTGTGCTTCAGACCCTTCGATAAAATCAACTATACGCGAAGCGAAGCAAATGTAAATTTTGGCTTAGCAGCGTCGCATTCCTCGGACACATCATTTCTGTTGAAGGCATTGCGGTCGACCCAAAGAAAGTTGAAGCCGTTGCCGATTGAAAACGGCCAGCGTCCGTCGGTGAGATTCAAATTTTTCTTGGCTTAGCGGGATACTACCGACGCTTCGTGAAAGACTTCGCAAAGATCGCATCGCCTCTGACTCGCCTCACCCAGAAAGGAGTCGCATTTGAATGGTCAGACGACTGCGAAGCTGCATTCCAAGAGTTGAACCAAAGGCTCATCTCGGCCCCGATACTCGTACTTCCAAAAGGGACTGAGGGTTTCCAGATATTCAGCGACGCATCCGGTCAGGGCTTGGTGTGTGTGCTGATGCAGCGGAACAAGGTGATATCTTTTGCTTCCTGACCGCTAAAGCCGCACGAGAAGAACTATCCCACGCATGACCTGGAGTTAGCGGCGATTGTGTTCGCGTTGAAATTGTGGCGCCACTATCTCTATGGCGTGGCGTGCGCGATCTATACCGATCACAAGAGCCTCAAGTATCTATTCACGCAGAAGGAACTGAACTTTTGGCAAAGGCGTTGGCTGGAACTAATCAAAGATTACGACTTGACTATCGACTATCCGCCGGAAAAGGAAAATGCTGTGGCGGATGTCTTGAGTCGGAAGTATATTGCCTTGTTATCCATCGACTCCAGACTGCTACGTGACCTAGAAGAGATGGGCATCGAGCTCCGAGTCAGATTCCGGAATGTACAGTTGGCAAAGTTGCAGTTAGATCCGAGCTTGCTTGATAAGATCAAGACCGCTCAGACGGACGATCCATACCTGAAGAAAGTGCGAGATCTAATCTCGACGGACAGGACGACCGACTTTGCGGAAGACGAAACTGGCGTGCTTCGATTGAAGGGTAGGCTATGCGTTCCGGACGATTCAGAACTCAGAAAGGAGATACTGTCGGAGGCGCACTATACGAAATACACTTTGCATCCTGGTAGCACGAAGATGTACAAGGACCTCCACACAAACTTCAGGTGGCACGGGATGAAAAGAGATGTGGCACTCTTCGTGTCGCAATGCATGGCCTGTCAGCAAGTGAAAGCTGAGCACCAGAGACCGGACGGGAAGATGCAGAATCTGGCGGTTCCAGAATGGAAGTGGCAGCACGTGTGCATGGATTTTATTGTTGGTCTGCCGAAGACGCCGCGGGGAAATGATGTTATCTGGGTCATCGTCGATCGATTAACCAAGTCAGCACATTTTATTGCCATCAAAGTTACTTGGAGCGTTGATCGCCTGGCGCAGATATATCTTGATGAGATAGTACGGCTGCACGGAGTTCCAGTATCCATCGTTTCTGATAGGAATTCACGGTTCATGTCGCAATTCTGGAGTAGCCTTCAGTCGGCGCTGGGTACCAAGTTACAGTTCAGCTCAGCTTACCATCCTCCGACCGACGGCCAAACGGAGCGCATCAATCAGATTTTCGAAGACATGCTACGACTCTACGCAATTGACTTCAAATCAAGTTGGGACAATCATCTACCTCTGGCCGAATTTGCATACAACAATAGCTATCAATCCAGCATTCAAATGGCGCCGTATGAAGCCTTGTACGGGCGCAAGTGCCGATCACCCATTTGCTGGAAAGAAGTCGGAGAGCGACAGATTCTCGGTCCGGAACTGGTAGAACAGACCGAACAGAAAATTTGGCTCATTCGGGAAAGATTAAAGACCGCACAGAGTCATCAGAAAAGCTATGCGGACGTTTATCGTCGTCCCCTCGAGTTTCAAGTAGGCGACCACGTATTTATCAAAGTGTCGCCCATGCGGGGAGTTACTCAGTTCGGCACGAAGGAAAAATTGAGTCCGAGATTCGTTGGGCCATTCGAAATACTCGAACGGGTCGCCCCAGTGGCCTATAAAATTGTCCTACCGTCGGTGCTCGAAAGTGTACACAACGTCTTCCACGTCTCCCAGCTGTAGAAGTATATGCACGACCCTAGCCACGTGGTAGATTTTAGCCAGTTGGAGCTAAAGTCAGACTTATCCTACGTTGAAGAGCCAGTTCAAATCTTAGAACGCAAGGATAAGTTGCTGCGAAATCGAGCGATCCCTCTCGTCCGCGTCCTCTGGAAAAACCACTCTGTTGAAGAGTCAACGTGGGAGCTTGAATCGGAGATGAAGGAGAAATTTCCTTCGTTGTTCTCGTAGAGGTAGGTTCCATCTTTAAGTTTCGAGGACGAAACTTTTTATTAGTTGGTTATGGTGTAGTGCCCCGTCCCTACATCGTGCCCCGTTCCCGTCCACGGGGTGCGCGAGAAAGGAATACTGTCGCTATCGATTCGGTCGGGACCGATAGGTCGGCATTGGCCGAGTCGATCGAACGGGAACGGTTGAATTAAGATCCATTCTACGTTATGGAATGGTTTCTTCGGAACTAAGTCCCATATTCAGCGGGTTGCGCCTCGAGGATTGGCTCTACGGCTGAGTCGGGAGAGACCTCCCGTTGCTCTGATTTTCATGCCGCACTTGAATTGGCTTTGGCTTTGGTTTTCGTGAATGCGCTTTTCGTGAATGTTTTTCGAATGAGTTTTGGTGACTTGCATTTTCGAACTTCGCATTCATATCAAATTTTCTTGAATTATACAGTGTTCTAATTAGTTGCTTATACGATTGCAGGTGATCGCGTAGGCGACGTCAGCGCAGCCAACCGGCCGCTCGCTTGAAGCAAGGCTAAGGCGAGTGGCTGACCTCCTTCGTCTCGTCCCTCTACTTCAAAACTCAATATGTGAAGTAATATGAATGCTTGTCATAATAGTGTAGAATCAATGAAATCGTGGCACGATTCTTCACGAAACACTTGCTATCGAACTGCCGGTATTGAAAATAGAAAACGTGTTTTCTTATGCAAATCCACTTAGCCTATGCAAAACAATGAATGAATCGATTAACGTTTATCGAAACGATACGGTCAAGTAAGCAATTCAACTAAGTTCAAAGGAAAATGGTCATTGGACAACTTATCGACAAGGTGAAGTTTTCTCGAACGGTTGCCTAGGCCAAGGGACCGATTCGGCACGGGAGGAACGAGTGTAGTAGCGCCAACCCTTCATTGGCTCGAGTTATGCGGGCACTTTCGTACATGGCTCGCTACCCAACGCGAAAGGGGCATTGTCTAACCAATGCTATAGTCCCCGATGGCTTGACATTACCAGTGGCCTTCATACCTCTTTCACTGCTTAACAGGTGCACGGGACACGGGATGAATATGATAGTTGCTTAATGATATACAGTTTCATATGTTTGCCTCAAAACATGTTAACATGCAAATCGAACAGGATGGTTAGAAAGATCATTGAAATAGCTAGCTAACATGTTTACAAAACTTCTTGAATCAAATGTCGAGCTTGAATTTAATTAGCCATTCGCCAGTACATATGTTTCGTACTGATCCTCGCTCTTTGCAGGTCCCGCGAACCAGGAAGGACGCGCCAGCTAGCTCGGCGGCGTTCGTGATTTTGAAGCTTCGGCCGTGCGTCGAAGACTCTCTCTGCGACTCCACTTTTGAAGGCTCTCGACAGTCCAAGGAAGATGACTCAGCGTCCCTCCCATCCTGGTCACTGGAGTACTTTGTGTATATTGAGGGATGTGTGTAATGTATGGAACGACAATCTCATCGGCACTCTTTTGTAATCGAGTCATGTTATAGCCCGTGCGGCAATGAGTCTTGTATCGGAGTCTGTAAAAGATGTTCATTATCAATAAAGATCAAGTTTTCTTGACTTATTGTGTGAATCAATTTGTCTGCGTACTCTCTTAGATCTCCTGTCTCGGATTACCTTATGACTAGGCCTTGTGCGATCGCAAATTAGGTTCGTACGTCGTTACGTCCGGGGGACGACTATCGATTCGACGGAATCGGGACGTGACATAATAAGTCTAAATTATAGGAATAGTTAACATAAAATATCCTATAAAAAATTTATTGTTATAGAAAAATATAAATAATGAAACTTTATTAATTTTACTAATTTGAAAATTTTAATGACATTTCTATTCTTTTTTGGGAAAGTTGAACAAGTGGAATTACAATTTTATCCTCAAGTCTTCGATCTTCGGTTTGATATAACTATTTGTTCGTACAAATTAATTAGAGATCTAAATGTTCTTTAATTTTTAAATTTAAACTACTTACCCTTAACGTTTATATTGTCATAAAAAACCTACCGACATAAAAACACCATCAAATTTGATTTTAGGAACTAAAATCGCAGCTAAACAATATAAAAATATTTTAATCAATATTTTAGAATTTTTGTTTTCATTTCAGAAAATATTTTAATCAAAGCCAGAGCTGTAAATCACCTATATTGTATTTCGAGAATTTTTTTAATATATATTAGGCTAACTGAAACCATATTAACCAAATATTTTATCCGTGTACAGCAAACAAAAACAATTAGCCAATCAACAACCAAAATCCATTAAAAAAATTAGTTAATAATTAAGTATACTTAAACTAAACTAAGCTAGTAAATAATTAGACAAATAATATAAGGCATTAAAACAATTTAACAAATTAAAGGAAAATAGTATATACTAAATAAATAAATAAAATAGTATTGGTAGAGGGGAAAGATTGGACTAAATATAAAAATCCCAAGATACGGGAACATATAAACCTAATATATATATATATATATATATATATATATATATATATATATATATATATAGTCTAGTGGTTAAGAGAGATGCATGCGGCCCAAGTGGTCGGGAGTTCAAGTCCCAATGGAGACTAGTTCGCCACAACATGTGGCGAACTAGTCTCCATTGGGACTTAAACTCCCGACCACTTGGACCGCATGCATCTCTCTTAACCACTAGACTAGAGGTATATATATATATATATATATATATATATATATATATATATATATATATATATATATATATATAGAGAGAGAGAGAGAGAGAGAGAGAGAAAACAAAGGGGTGATTAAAGAAAAGTTAAATAGCTAACTTAGGTAACTTTTTTTATTACAAACGTAAGGTTCACATCAAATAGCACTTAAGAAATACCATGCAAGGATGAATAGATTCCTCATTACGTAGTACAGAATAGCAAATAAAAACATTCAACAAAATAACCACATTTGAACCAGAACCAGTTCAACTAACGGGATCAAGCAATATGTATGATCGAGGATCTCAGAAATCAAATGCAACATCACGTTGTTCATCACCACGAGTGTCACGACCCGCATCCGGATGATCGGAACACGAGTACGTGGGTACGTCCAGCCTACACCGCAGCATCGACGGTAGAACACTATCTATACAATCACTATAACTAACCATCTCAAACAGATATCTAATTCTAAAGAAAAAAACGATGATATCTGACAATGACAATACTCAATCACAAAATCTAAAAGCACAATATGATCTGACACGATAGAATATAAAGAGATGATAATCCAAAATTACAAATTCTAGATAAGTTGAGACAACATCAACATAACCAAATCCAATATAATATTCCAAGGTATCAATAGTTGCCGGAGACAAATCCGATACTAACTAATAGTGGAATCTAAGATAACTGAGTGATCCGGCTAGACCTCCCGACAATCACTCTAAATAACTCATAAGATATGGCTAACCATATATGAGATATATGATTAGCTCTCTCAATATCTCTAAACTACCACGATGTCTAGAATATCATCACATATCAAAATAGCATTTTTTCGTCTCGACTAGTATAATGAATCTAACCATGACACGTCACAATATATGAATTACGAAAGAATGTCTAATATGAACATGATGAACAATGTCTAATATCATCACAATGTACAATGTCTAACAACAATATGATGAACAATGTCCAATATGAAGGTAACATATCATGACTTATGATCCAGTATGAGCCAATTCGTGTACCATCAAGTTGAGAATTAAGTATAACATCACTAGTACATGTATCATAGTAATCATCATATAAAAAAACTATCAGAGAATGTATTCGCCTGAGGTTCGAAGCAATGAATATCAAATAGTGCTTGAACTTGAGTCCAGTGACATATATATGATGTATCAAGGTCAAATAGTGTTTTGAAGTCAACATGATATTTAGTCAACTCAAAACTAGATTTCTAGGTCAAAACTAGGTCACAATAATCAAACTAGGTCAAATCGAGGTTAATACTGTCAAACTAGGTCATTTCTAGGTTTTATGTTGATTTTACCTATTTAAAAGGTTTATAAAGTTATACTAGGTCTTAACAAGTCACTATTTAGTTTTAAATGCTAACTAGGTCAAACTAGTCAATACTAGTTATTATTAGGTCCATACTAGATTTCAAAACTATACTAGTAAGTTTCTAACATATATTATCCTGATATATATACTTCTACCTATAATTTTTAGCAATGCCTTGACCAATAGCTATCTATCTTAACCTGTTACGGTATATTAATCCGTATCACACATTTATCTAATATCTTGCATGTATCTCAAATACCTTAACTATTATAAATATCTTAGTTCTATGGTCAATATCTTGGCTAAACTATGTTTTATAGCCCATACTAGTCAATACCTTGCTAATATCCAAGTTATACCAACTATTACTATCAATACTAGCTAATATTAACTAATACTAGCTAATATCCATACTATATATATATATATATATATATATATATATATATATATATATATATATATATATATATAACATAACTCATATTATCTTAGTCTATATACTCATTACCTAGCTATTACCTTAGTATTACCTTATTACCTTAACCAATACATTAACATGTTATCCCCATATCCTAATTTTTAGACTAATACCTTAGCTAATACCATTACATTTACCAATATCCAATACATTAACTCATACCTTGATACCTAACCCATTACCCAAGCTACACACTACCCTTACTATGGCATCTCAATCCAATACCCAATATCGTAACCTTACCATATTATCCTAGTATTACCTCATACTAGTTCTAATATTTTGTTATCTTGGTATTCTAATTATCTTAATACATCCTACGATACCATACTTTAATTTACTCCACACATATTCCACTTCTTTGTACGTGGTACCATGGTACCACATTAAGTATCATATGATACCATCCTCCGAGATACTATTCCATGAAATAAGTATCCACACATATCTCACTTGTTTGTACATGTTCAAAATCAAAACTCATAAAATTATCCCCAAAGTAGTTTTAGATTAGATCGTGACAATCTTTAAGTGCAATGGTGAACATCAGCCGGATAGAAAAAAATGTACTCTTTATAGCTAACCCAAACTAGTAGACATGTCAATTGGGCCGGGCCGGCCCAGTCCGGCACAAAAAATGGCTCGTGTACCGGTCCGACCAGAATAAACTTGGGTCCGGGCCAGTCCGACCCAGTATATCGGGACGTGCCGGGTCTCCTATCTTGACCCAAAAGACTGGTCTGGCCCGGGCCGAGGCCCAAGCCCGGTCCGACCCATGGCCAGGCCCGATCCAACCCGACCCGAGGCCCAGATTAGCCCATCACATGTACAGTGATTCAGTGAACTGAAGCATATCAGACACAGACATAATCAAAATATTACCTTAACAATTATATAATTCATAGGTAAGGTAGCAAAGGAAAAGTATTCAAGCATAATTCTTTGTGGCAAAAGTAAAACATTGTATGTTCAAACTTCGAAGTGAGCATTCTATAACAGAGCTACTGCATATGTCAAATTTGTGCAAAGTGTAGACAAATAAATAAACAAAGCAACTCATTGCTTGCTTTCTTCCCTTGATAACTCTATATTGTTGTCACTACACAAGCTACAACTACAACTTAGAAACCCACGGTCCAGCTCGGTCCGGTCCGACCCGAAACCCACTGGGTTATGGGCCACGTGCTGGACTGAATTTAGATTTCCATCCTTAGGTCCGGCCCGCCCCGCTAAAATACATTGGTATGAGAAATCCGGCCCAGGCCGGACTCGGCCCACTTGACAGCTCTACAAACCAGCCTACAAATTGCATTGCCACCCCCATAGTAAACAAGTTTTTACATTTGTAAGCCTAAAGAGAGAAATTGTTCGAAATGAAGGGACTAATGAGTAAATTTGAAGACTTAAAAGACATTGTATCATTTGTATGTGCAAGAACAGAGACAGAGTGGCATTGATTAGTTTTGTATTGTGGTTGGATTACAGCTGGGTAGTACAACCGGTCGCCTCGTCCCCATGTGATGTAGAGGAGACGACATACAATTCTCATTAATTACCCAAACTGTCATCTCAGCGTCACGTGGGCCCCACGGAACTTGGTGGCCCTACTGGGCCGTGGGTCCCACATTTTCATTAACGGGAGTGTTTAGGGATTCCCTTTCGGATTATATGGAGCTAATTCCGGTTGGGCCCCGCAGTCTTGGCAGAACCCGGCTCGGCCGGAACCTATTGGATGGAGAAGCCCGGTCCGAGTCCGACGATTGGGCCCACCCATGGTCGCTTCCAGCTATTAGGTGGGCCCGGGTTTGTTTGCGGGCGACAGAGTGGATAGAGCGATAATACTGTGGGTGTGCCTCGTGTGGATGGCTTTGGATTCCCTGTTGCACGGGCCCACACATGGCTATAATAAAACTGGGCCGATAGACAACTGACACGTGTCTTGTTTGGAGAAAATAATTTCTTACAAGTATGTAGACATATTTTAATAATTGCTTAATTTTGTATTATGTTATTATTTTTTTATAGTGCTTGAATTAAGAATTAGTGGTAGGGCTGGGCAACTATGTAAGTTTTTTCGTACGCCGTTGTCTTCATCTTAATAGTAGACAACATAATGCGATTTTTTACGTTTGAATTTGTCAACAACACATTTTAAAGGACTACGTGATAGACTAAAACGAGTCATGTTTGTGTTAGACCAATAAAATTTAGTTTCAAAAATAGAAAATAATTTTACCATGTTACGCTATGTGGAAATATGTTCTAATTTAGCAAAAAAATGACTCATTATACAACATGATTTATTATCTCTCTCTATATATAGAGAAAGAGAGAGAGTTAATACCCATGTTATATAAGAGAGAGAGAGCGCTATGTGGTCAGGAGATCAATTATCAGTGAAAACGTTCGACATAATTACTATTTTCAGTATATATATATATATATATATATATATATATATATATATATATATATATATATATATATATATATATATATATTCACATCACATGTCTTGAACCCATGCTTTTATATTAGAATGTGCATGTGAAAAATCAAATTTTCTATGTTTTTATGTTATATTGTGTTATATTTAAGATTACCACATGTTATATACATATATAAAAAAGAAAAAATTTCGTACAACGGGATTAATTTAATAGTATTTGTGGGAGAAGGGAGAAGTTTGACAAAATTCCAGAAAACGGGACATCGCGCCAAGTAGGATGGCGGTGGTGGCGACGTGGCGGTTGGAGGGGGAGAGAGAGGAGAGAGAAGGGAGGGAGAGAGAGAGGCCGCCAAGTAGGGTGGCGGTGGGGGGGGGGGGGGGGGCGCCACCCCACTTGGCGCGGGAGAGGAGAGAGCAGGGACAAAGAGAAGAGCGGGAGAGGAGAGAGAAGTGAGAGAGAGAAGAGAGAGAGAGAGAGGCCGCCACCCCACATGGCGGGGGGGGGGGGTTTCCAGAGGCTAAGGGGTGGGGGGGGGATAACATAGTGAGAGGGAGGAGAGGAGAGGGGGGGGGCCTTTTCGGGAGGAGAGAAGGGAGAGTAGGAGAGAGAGAGAGAAGGGAGAGTAGGAGAGAGAGAAAAATTTGTCAGAGAGAGGAGAGAGGCTAGAGAGAGGGAGAGAGAGAGAGAGAGAGAGGAGAGAGGCTATAGAGAGAGGGAGAATTTGTCAGAGAGCCTAGAGGGAGAATTTGTCAAGAGGAGAGAGCGAGATTTGTCAGAGCAACGTTAACTGTCCTCGCAACGTTAACTTCACCGCCAAGTAGGGTGGCTGTATTAGTTACGTTACCCATTTATCCCTATAAAACATATACATCTTCAACAATTGCAATCACTCATTCACTCACTCTCCATTCACTCACTCTCCAATAGTCTAACAAATTCTCCCACTCCAGCAACATCAACTCATTCACTCATACTCTCTACTAGTCCAACAAATTCCTCCACTCCAGCACCATCAACTTCTCTCCAGGAGTCTAACAAATTATCCCACTCCAGCACCATCAACTTCTCTCCAGTAACAAATTCTTCCACTCCAGCAAGATTTTTTTTCCTCCGGCAGCAATAGTTTTTTCTTGATGGATCGCAGTCTAAGAATAATATGCTCGCATGGAGGTAATGTAAACGGTTTAGAGTACGAAGGTGGAGAAACCCAAATTTTTTCTACTTATCCGAGTATTATTTTTGAAAATTTACGCAATCTTATTATCGAACGTTGTTCTATTAATTATGAATTTATTTTGAAATCTGTTTTTGGTTCTAGATGTTTTTTTAATAGATGGCGACGAAGCATGGAATTTTGTTGTTGAGATTAATTCACAATCACGATATATAAATATATTTGTCATTCAAGTATCACAAGCATTTGATAATAGAAATAGTGAATTTTTTTTCTAATTACCAGCATGTTAGTCAGGGTGCTAGTTCTTCCCAACCAACTCTTCTAATTTTACAAGAAAATCAGTCATCTGATGAATATGACCATAATGATGATGATGATACTGAAGATGACGATGACGATGGAAATAGTGATGATTTAATTGAAAATGTAGATCATGAGATAGATGATATTGATAATGCAATTACTTCTGAATTATTTATCGGAAAAGAATTTTCTAGTCGTTCTAAATTTAGAAGTTTTATAAGTAATGTAGCAATTCGACACAATTTTAGTTGTTCAGCCAATGTTATGAATAATGCTCGTGGAATTATATATAATTGTGATCAACCGAATTGTAATTGGAGAGTATATGCCAAACCGATTGGATCTGGTGAAATAGTTAAGATTGCTAAATTAGACAGTCGACACTCTTGTCTAGGTGGACTTACAACCAGACGTCATCGACTAGCTACCGCTGCATGGGTGAAAACATGTGTAATTGATATAATCAGAGACAATCAATCTTATAGTGCATCACAAATTGTTAAAGATATATATAGGGAACATCGTGTGCATATTACTTATTCCAAAGCTTGGAGAGCTAGAGAGATGGCATTAGCTGAAATAAATGGTAGTTACATAGAGGCATATGCTAGTCTTGAGGAGTATGGTTTTAGAATTATGGAGACGAATCCAGGTAGTAGATGTTTTCTTAAAACCACTGAAAATAATAGGTTTCAAAGAATTTTTATTTGTTTTAAGGCGTGCATTGACGGATTTTTAAGGGACTGTTTACCGGTTATTAGTACTGATGCTACATTTCTTTCATCTAAATTTCAAGGTATCTTATTTATTGCTTGTGCTCACGATCCTAACTATCAGTTATATCCTATTGCTTATGTTGTTGCTGAAAGTGAAAACAGAACTGCACCACATAAACAGAGCAAATATGCTCTAGTGCAACTAATCACCTGTAAATATTATATTTTTTTATAAATATTAATATTAAAATAAATTAAATCATGAATTAATTTTACTTTAAAATATATACCCGCAATTCATCTACATCTACCTCACCGTCAATTGTGCGATCTAGATCCATAAAGTTGCCGCGCAACCATGTTATCTTCACATAACTGGCATTTCCCATATCAGTTGGAGGCATAATACCTAAATAACGTCGGATTAGACTAGCTGGAGTCTGTTGCGGATCAAAATATATAGGGTCCCCTGTAATAGGTAATCCTAATATATTTGCCACATCCCATAACGTGATAGTCATCTCACCAACAGGTAGTTGAAATGTGTTTCGTTCAGGCCACCATCGCTCAACAAGACTTAAAATTAGATGCACATCATGTGTTAAAATTTAATCTCATCTAAATAATGGAACCCAAATGAGCGCACCAAATCCTTCTGTGCGCTGTTTAACTCCCATGTGCTATAGTTTCTCTCAGTCCGCCAATTTTCATATTCCCGCGTTAGTAATTTAAGACTATGATCATATAACTACAAATAAAATATTTAAATTATGTTACAACTACGTTTATGTGAAATATTACTTACTAGAAAGTCAAACATTTTCAAATATATCTTTTAATTAAATATTTACCTTTCCATCAAATATCTGTGTAGATATGTGATTTACCCGTTCCTGTCTGATTTTGTCAGTCGTTGGTCCACCCGGGATGCGTCCGTCGTTTTGATTAGCCATCTGAAAAAATAATAAAAAATCTACAAATATATCAAACATATTTGTTACAAAATATTAACAAGAACTAAGAGGAGAAGCTGTTTGCTTACACAAAAAAAATGAGGTCCTGCTTGCAAAGAGAAGGTTGGTTACACAGAGGAGGAGGAGGAGAAATATTTGGGAGGGAAGAAACTCTCGGATGTGCTTGCTGGAGTGAAGTGAGGAGAAGGAAGAAGAAGAAACTTGCATTTTATTATGGAGATGGAACGGTCTCCAAAAATGTGCACAGTCTACGAACAACACGGTCTCCCAACACATTTTCAAAGTATCATGCAAAACACGGTCTCCCACCTCTCCCTATTTCATTCTTTTTCTCGGTATCCACCACCAGCTATTAACTCTCCTTCTACTAGCCTATCTGACAAACCCCTATGGGTCTAGCCTCTCTCTCCTCTCTCTCTCTCTCCCTCCCAACCTAGCCATCCCCCCCTCCCCCCTCTCTCCCTCTCTCTCCCGAAATCCAAACACCCCCCTCTCTATCTCCTCCCACTCACTGTGTCAGCCCCCACCCGCCCCGTCTCTCTCTCCTCCCACTCACTGAGTCACCCCCACCCGCGCCAAGTGGGGTGGCGGGCCCCCCGCCCCACCGCCACCCTACTTGGCGGCCTCTCTTTCTCTCTCTTCTTTCTCTCACTTCTCTCTCCTCTCCCGCTCTTCTCTCTCTCCCTTCTCTCTCCTCTCCCGCGCCAAGTGGGGTGGCGGCCCCCCCCCACCGCCACCCTACTTGGCGGCTTCTCTCTCTCTCTCTCTTCTATCTCTCACTCTCTTCTCTCTCTCTCTCCCTTCTCTCTCCTCTCTCTCCTGCTCTCCCTCCTCCATTGCGCCAAGTGGGGTGGCGCCCCCCCCCACCGCCATCCTACTTGGCGGTCCCCCTCCATCCTCCATTTCCATTCGCCACGTCGCCACCACCGCCACCCTACTTGGCGAGATGTCCCGTTTTCTGGAATTTTGCCAAACTTCTCCCCTCTCTGTAGCACCCAGTTTTCTGAAATTGGGGATTTTTGAAAATTTATTATTTTTTATTATTAATTAATAGTATTTTAGTCATGATATGATTTTTGGTGATTATTAGTGTAGTTAAACCATTTCTAAAGTCATGCTAAGTCATGACTTATGACTTTGTGATTTTGGTTAGTATAACTTAGTGTAAATCCTAGTTTTCTCTAACCTAGAAGTTGCCATGACCATGAGAACTTGACCATAGGCTTAGAATATCATTTTAGTGGTTTTAGCCTAAGGGGATATTTTGGTAATTTTCTAGGAATTAAGAAGGATTAGTGAGATTTTACTATTCATGGACTTTTGATTTGTGACTTGATGATCCCTAACCTATTTACCCTAATCTAGAGGTTAGCTACTAACCTAGAATGACTAAGAGGATAGATATTTGGTCATGGTTAAAGTGAGATAAATATCTAGATATTTATCATATGATATTTTGCTTGATTTATGCAAAAGATCTATTATATGGCTCTTTAGTCCATTTCTTAACCATGAAGGTTTGAACCACCACCTTGCCTTGGTATGGCCAGCCAAGAGACCCCCATGACACCCCCTTGCCACCCCCATTCCTATAAAACTAACACTTAGGATTATTTCCAAGTTTCATGACAAATCAATTCACAAGAAAAACCCAAGAATCCTTCCACTCTATTTCCCATAACTTTCTCAATACTCAAGCTTTGAACCTCTAGTTTTCTCCATTGGGTCACCTACAATCTAAGGGAGCCTAGGGAAGTGTGCTACTCAGATTTTAGCAAGGAAGGACAAGTTGGACTTTGAGGCTAATCACCCTTCATTTTGTGATTTTCAAGACATTTCACACATTGAGGTATTATGGCTAAACCTATTTAGATTATTGATTTTTCTTCATTATTGCATGCATATAGTTATAATATAGTTGTGGGTAGGGTTTGGTAAAATTTTAGGGTTGTTTGGTGTCATATCGGACACGTATCCTACATGTAAAACCCTAATTTTGCTCACTGTTTTTGTTCACTGTCATAGTATATTAACTCACTGTTTTCCAAATCTTTTTGAACCAAAACCTAGCCTAGCTAACCCTAACCCTAACCCTGTGTCACTGAGCACGTATTTGGTTTGTGTCGTGTCCAAAATTGGACACAACAGCTCTCAGTTTACACTGTTTAGACACTGCACAGTGCACATGAAATGTACCCTGCTACCACAGTGTCCAACCACACTCTACACGCCACGTGGACACGCCAAAATTGGCATAGAGCACGGGGCACTGACTGACAGGTCATCCCCAAAGTTTGGGATGACCTCGTGTCGTGTCGGATACGGAATCGTCCCCGCAAGGGTCGCGCACTGCACTGCACAGTCGAGTTTTTGGCTCTGACACGGGTCTCGTGTCCCACGTACACGAGTCGTGGACACGTGTCAGAGTGACACATGTGTAGTAGACCCTAGGGCAAACCCCAGGACACGAGCACGTGGTGTGTCGTGTCCTGTGTCGCGAATACGAGGTGTTCGACCGCGTGCACGACGCGGTCTGAACGTGTGTGAACCCCTTCTGATACGCACCTAGAACTCGGACACGACACGGTTTGGATACGTGTCAGGGTGTCTAAACCCTAGCCCTAGACCTAGTCGACACGTGTGTACAACCACGAGACGTGTCGTGTCTCGTGGTGTGTCCACGAGAGTATGGAACGTGTGCACGACACAGTAGGTGTCTGTGTATATAGGATTTACCCGATTGGGTTTATATTAGTGTGGACACGTTGTGTCGTGTCGTGACCATGTTTCAGGCACCCTAGACACTAGAGGACACCTAGGGGCTCAGTTACCAACCCTTCGAATCGAGCCTTAGCTCGGTTTTGTATGAGAAATCAAGTTTACCTATATTTACCTAAACAGTCCATTTTTCCAGTTTTGTATTAATTTCCAATTTTCTAAAACGAATTTCAAATCTATTTTTGATATAATTTATACTTGTATATGTGTATTTTAGTATGTGTATACATAGTATATATGTATATGTGAGTGTGGGTCAATTTTGGGAGTATTTGGTTATATATATGTGTAGTTGTATATATATACATATGTATGTATATATGTAGGCTGTGTGTGTGTGTGTTTGGGTCTGGGTTTGGGTTCCAGAACCTGGAACATCCCCCCCCTTTTCTCTGTCCAGACCTCACTCTCTCTCTTTCAGTCTCTCTCTCTTTCACTCTCTCTCACTCTATGTCCCTCTCTCTATGTCTCTCTATATATATGTAATATATATATATAAGTTTTATATATATATATATGTATATATATATATATGATATATATATATATATATGGTATCTATATATAGGTACCTATATGATATATGTGTATACTTAGTCTATAGGCCTATATAGTTATGTGTATATATATATATATATATATATATATATATATATATATATATATATATATATATATATATATATATATATATATATATATATATATATATGTAAGATATATATATATATGTGAGTGTGGGTTGTATTATATAGAGTATTACATATTGGTATTTGGGTAGTAGATAGATAGTGTATGTCTATATATATATATATATATATATATATATATATATATATATATATATATATATATATATGTATGACTACTAGGAATAGGTTTATATAGAAACCTAAACACTAGCCTATGGCCAAGATTATTAGCCTATGGTTTGGGGCTAACCCTAATGGACTAAAACCCAACTTGTTGACCCTTGTTGACTAAGGGTTGACCAAAGTCAACCTTAGGTCAAAAGTGACCTAGTTAACCTAGAAATGACTAGGAATGACCTAAAACAACTAGTTTAGCTAGTTTGACTAAAACCCTAACTAGTAGACATAGATTGACCTAGACTTGACCCAGATTGATCATGTTGACTAGTATTTGACTAGTTTGATTAGAAAGTTGACCAAGAGTTGACTTTTGACCAGATTGACCTAGAATCATGTAGTATGCATTGTATAATCTATTTTTACCATTGTGGATATGTTATGACCTATTTTACTCTAAATAGGACTCTGTGATACCAGTTCGGACATCTATTCATATCAGTCATACAGGGTGACAGGCGAGTACATTCTCTGATCTTTTCATGCTTGTTAGGACTTATATTCTTGCTTTAGATTACCTTATATGATGCTGTCACGTCATTATCACGGATTGGTACTATATGGATCTTGTTATGCGATGTTATCTCCCTCGGGGTGCATCAGATACAGTTGTCATGTGCTTTTCACGAACATCTTGTATTTCATGTACACCGCTTTCATGTATACTCTTGTGCAATCTTGTACTCTCATGATCACGTGAGCAAACATGATAAAAACCTCTTGTGCAAAGTAACGTAACTTGACTGGATCCTTGTGTATTGATTGGGGAGGGTGAGTAGGAAATGGTTATGTGATCAAATCCCATCTTGTACAAACTCTTGTGAAATCTTGTGAAATCTTGTATATGTCCTAAGCCCGTTTATATAACCATATCATGCTCTAAATCACAGGTTACCTACAGTTCTTACTTATCATATATATAGATATTTCCAGTTATCAAATCTCTCTCGTTTTACATATATTCTTTACAGTTCATGTATCTTACTCTATGCATGCTTTACATTTCCCAACCTGATATGAACTGCGTGAGATGTATTGTGCTCGTTCCTGTCCTGACTGGGCCTGTTGAAAATATTACAGATGATGATGGTGACTGTCCTACCTTCTATGGGACACATGAGGGTGACCTTCAGGATCCTGAGGAGCATCTAGCTCAGTAGAGGGTGCCTAGTCTAGTCTAGTGTTTACAGTTTTCATTTTGTATCGGACTGTTCCGATTGTTAGTTGTGACTTAGTTATATTTCAGGTCTTGTACTTATTTGTGTTGGACATCTACTTGTGTGGTGTGATAACTCTATATATATTCAGTTCTTTCTTTCGTCTGATTCCATATCATGTTCTATCTTTATCTTTCCTAGACTTGTGTTGAGATATAGAGTTGAGATGTTATGTTATACCTCCGTGCGGAGATGACAAGTTTATATGTCTTATTGTTAGATGTTAGTTGTTATAGATGACCTATACAGCGTTCTACCGCCGACACTGCGGCGTAGGCTGGACGTACCCACGTTCTCGTGCCCCTAATCAGGGTGCGGGTCGTGACATATTTTTGTGGTGGCCCACGCAGGTCGAGAGTCGCATTTGTGCGATTTCGTAGTAGCACGACGACTTAGTTGTACTGCTACGAGCCTGCGATAGAATATAGGAATTAAGGTATTAGGATGAGAGTATACTCAATCACTGTTAGGATTTCATGAGAGATTCCGGGACGACCCTTGAGAATCTTATTTTGAACTTCGATATTGAAAACCCTTTTCCTCTTGTTTTAATTCACCCTCACTCCTTGATGTTTAAGGGATCTTGGACTATTTAACCTTATTCATCATTACCTCCCTTATATTTTGACCTTCTTTACTGCTAATTTAGCCTTAGTTTTGCAAGCTATATTTTATCGAGCTTGATCACGACATATTTTATTGGGGGCTAGTACCCACTAACATATTGTCTAATCAGGGCCGGTGCATGATGGTCTGATCAACCTATTGCACTTTGGTTCGCTTTCATATATTATTCTACATGGATGGAGCCACTTGCAGGTTCTGTTCTTTCAAATCCATTCCCATCTTGTTTCATTATATCTGTCTTGAAATCCAATTCCATATGCTCCTACCTATTTTTTATTTTTGATGAATTTGACCTGATAGTTCTTTTGATTTTATCTCTTACTTAGGAGTAGGAGTAGGAGTAGCTCTAATTGTTAATATAATCCTTTAGGAATGAATTGATGTATGTGCTATACCTTTGACTTAGAAGAGTAGCTCTAACCATAGAATGGTAAACCTCTTAACCCTATTGATTCATTGTTTTCTTACCTACCTAGTCTAATACCCATAGTCACAGACTATCCCATTTAACCTATCCTTATACTACTATTGCATCACAACTTCTGGTTTAAATTTAGGCCATTGACCATTCCCACTCTAATTATGATCAGCGTAGGCACATTACCATGACTTTTAAATTAGGAGCACAAGACTAGTTGTTTTCTCAAAACCAATTTCACAGGCATGACCTAGACTTGACAACCTACACCCATGACCTTAGTATCCCACTAAGGCACACCATTTTATACTTCAATTGCTTAGTACGACTTTCCTGACACAAGACTTCATCCTAAATTACCCCATAGAGTTACTTTTGATTCCAATTTAAATTGAGGACACCCTTGACCTAAACTTGCCAGTCCAATTTATTGGACATGACCCAGTATAGGTCTACTACCCACATTTTACTTGTTGACCTTGTATGCTGCTAAGTAGTAACTCTGACTTTGATTGTTGAGTGTTTGACCTAGAAGGAGTATGACCATTCTAATTTCGAGGACGAAATTTTCTAAGGAGGGTATACTTGTAGCACCCAGTTTTCTGAAATTGGGGATTTTTGAAAATTTATTATTTTTTATTATTAATTAATAGTATTTTAGTCATGATATGATTTTTGGTGATTATTAGTGTAGTTAAACCATTTCTAAAGTCATGCTAAGTCATGACTTATGACTTTGTGATTTTGGTTAGTATAACTTAGTGTAAATCCTAGTTTTCTCTAACCTAGAAGTTGCCATGACCATGAGAACTTGACCATAGGCTTAGAATATCATTTTAGTGGTTTTAGCCTAAGGGGGTATTTTGGTAATTTTCTAGGAATTAAGAAGGATTAGTGAGATTTTACTATTCATGGACTTTTGATTTGTGACTTGATGATCCCTAACCTATTTACCCTAATCTAGAGGTTAGCTACTAACCTAGAATGACTAAGAGGATAGATATTTGGTCATGGTTAAAGTGAGATAAATATCTAGATATTTATCATATGATATTTTGCTTGATTTATGCAAAAGATCTATTATATGGCTCTTTAGTCCATTTCTTAACCATGAAGGTTTGAACCACCACCTTGCCTTGGTATGGCCAGCCAAGAGACCCCCATGACACCCCCTTGCCACCCCCATTCCTATAAAACTAACACTTAGGATTATTTCCAAGTTTCATGACAAATCAATTCACAAGAAAAACCCAAGAATCCTTCCACTCTATTTCCCATAACTTTCTCAATACTCAAGCTTTGAACCTCTAGTTTTCTCCATTAGGTCACCTACAATCTAAGGGAGCCTAGGGAAGTGTGCTACTCAGATTTTAGCAAGGAAGGACAAGTTGGGCTTTGAGGCTAATTACCCTTCATTTTGTGATTTTCAAGACATTTCACACATTGAGGTATTATGGCTAAACCTATTTAGATTATTGATTTTTCTTCATTATTGCATGCATATAGTTATAATATAGTTGTGGGTAGGGTTTGGTAAAATTTTAGGGTTGTTTGGTGTCATATCGGACACGTATCCTACATGTAAAACCCTAATTTTGCTCACTGTTTTTGTTCACTGTCATAGTATATTAACTCACTGTTTTCCAAATCTTTTTGAACCAAAACCTAGCCTAGCTAACCCTAACCCTAACCCTGTGTCACTGAGCACGTATTTGGTTTGTGTCGTGTCCAAAATTGGACACAACAGCTCTCAGTTTACACTGTTTAGACACTGCACAGTGCACATAAAATGTGCCCTGCTACCACAGTGTCCAACCACACTCTACACGCCACGTGGACACGCCAAAATTGGCATAGAGCACGGGGCACTGACTGACAGGTCATCCCCAAAGTTTGGGATGACCTCGTGTCGTGTCGGACACGGAATCGTCCCCGCAAGGGTCGCGCACTGCACTGCACAGTCGAGTTTTTGGCTCTGACACGGGTCTCGTGTCCCACGTACACAAGTCGTGGACACGTGTCAGAGTGACACATGTGTAGTAGACCCTAGGGCAAACCCCAGGACACGAGCACGTGGTGTGTCGTGTCCTGTGTCGCGAACACGAGGTGTTCGACCGCGTGCACGACGCGGTCTGAACGTGTGTGAACCCCTTCTGATACGCACCTAGAACTCGGACACGACACGGTTTGGATACGTGTCAGGGTGTCTAAACCCTAGCCCTAGACCTAGTCGACACGTGTGTACAACCACGAGACGTGTCGTGTCTCGTGGTGTGTCCACGAGAGTATGGAACGTGTGCACGACACAGTAGGTGTCTGTGTATATAGGATTTACCCGATTGGGTTTATATTAGTGTGGACACGTTGTGTCGTGTCGTGACCATGTTTCAGGCACCCTAGACACTAGAGGACACCTAGGGGCTCAGTTACCAACCCTTCGAATCGAGCCTTAGCTCGGTTTTGTATGAGAAATCAAGTTTACCTATATTTACCTAAACAGTCCATTTTTCCAGTTTTGTATTAATTTTTAGTTTTCTAAAAACGAATTTCAAATCTATTTTTGATATAATTTATACATGTATATGTGTATTTTAGTATGTGTATACATAGTATATATGTATATGTGAGTGTGGGTCAATTTTGGGAGTATTTGGTTATATATATGTGTAGTTGTATATATATACATATGTATGTATATATGTAGGCTGTGTGTGTGTGTGTTTGGGTCTGGGTTTGGGTTCCAGAACCTGGAACATCCCCCCCCCTTTTCTCTGTCCAGACCTCACTCTCTCTCTCTTTCAGTCTCTCTCTCTTTCACTCTCTCTCACTCTATGTCCCTCTCTCTATGTCTCTCTATATATATGTAATATATATATAAGTTTTATATATATATATATATGTATATATATATATATATGATATATATATATATATATGGTATCTATATATAGGTACCTATATGATATATGTGTATACTTAGTCTATAGGCGTATATAGTTATGTGTATGTATATATATATATATATATATATATATATATATATATATATATATATATATATATATATATATATGTAAGATATATATATATATGTGAGTGTGGGTTGTATTATATAGAGTATTACATATTGGTATTTGGGTAGTAGATAGATAGTGTATGTCTATATATATATAGATATATATATATATATATGACTACTAGGAATAGGTTTATATAGAAACCTAAACACTAGCCTATGGCCAAGATTATTAGCCTATGGTTTGGGGCTAACCCTAATGGACTAAAACCCAACTTGTTGACCCTTGTTGACTAAGGGTTGACCAAAGTCAACCTTAGGTCAAAAGTGACCTAGTTAACCTAGAAATGACTAGGAATGACCTAAAACAACTAGTTTAGCTAGTTTGACTAAAACCCTAACTAGTAGACATAGATTGACCTAGACTTGACCCAGATTGATCATGTTGACTAGTATTTGACTAGTTTGATTAGAAAGTTGACCAAGAGTTGACTTTTGACCAGATTGACCTAGAATCATGTAGTATGCATTGTATAATCTATTTTTACCATTGTGGATATGTTGTGACCTGTTTTACTCTAAATAGGACTCTGTGATACCAGTTCGGACATCTATTCATATCAGTCATACAGGGTGACAGGCGAGTACATTCTCTGATCTTTTCATGCTTGTTAGGACTTATATTCTTGCTTTAGATTACCTTATATGATGCTGTCACGTCATTATCACGGATTGGTACTATATGGATCTTGTTATGCGATGTTATCTCCCTCGGGGTGCATCAGATACAGTTGTCATGTGCTTTTCACGAACATCTTGTATTTCATGTACACCGCTTTCATGTATACTCTTATGCAATCTTGTACTCTCATGATCACGTGAGCAAACATGATAAAAACCTCTTGTGCAAAGTAACGTAACTTGACTGGATCCTTGTGTATTGATTGGGGAGGGTGAGTAGGAAATAGTTATGTGATCAAATCCCATCTTGTACAAACTCTTGTGAAATCTTGTAAAATCTTGTATATGTCCTAAGCCCGTTATATAACCATATCATGCTCTAAATCACAGGTTACCTACAGTTCTTACTTATCATATATATAGATATTTCCAGTTATCAAATCTCTCTCGTTTTACATATATTCTTTACAGTTCATGTATCTTACTCTATGCATGATTTACATTTCCCAACCTGATATGAACTGCGTGAGATGTATTGTGCTCGTTCCTGTCCTGACTGGGCCTGTTGAAAATATTACAGATGATGATGGTGACTGTCCTACCTTCTATGGGACACATGAGGGTGACCTTCAGGATCCTGAGGAGCATCTAGCTCAGTAGAGGGTGCCTAGTCTAGTCTAGTGTTTACAGTTTTCATTTTGTATCGGACTGTTCCGATTGTTAGTTGTGACTTAGTTATATTTCAGGTCTTGTACTTATTTGTGTTGGACATCTACTTGTGTGGTGTGATAACTCTATATATATTCAGTTCTTTCTTTCGTCTGATTCCATATCATGTTCTATCTTTATCTTTCCTAGACTTGTGTTGAGATATAGAGTTGAGATGTTATGTTATACCTCCGTGCGGAGATGACAGGTTTATATGTCTTATTGTTAGATGTTAGTTGTTATAGATGACCTATACAGCGTTCTACCGCCGACACTGCGGCGTAGGCTGGACGTACCCACGTTCTCGTGCCCCTAATCAGGGTGCGGGTCGTGACACTCTCCCACAAATACTATTAAATTTATCCCGTTGTACGAAAATTTCTGAAAAAAAAACTAATCTTTTGGTGTCATCAAAGGACCCCCCATGAACGGTTAATCGATTTTTTCCTGATCAGGACCGACCCTGCTGGTTCCTAGAAAAGTTTATTGTGCGTCTAGTAAAGATTCACCATCTACTTGAGCCAAAAAAAGTATGATAAAATATTTACACTGAAAGAAAACAGTAAACAATAAATTACTATAAATTTATTAAAAAATTATAATATAAATATAACAAGATAATAATCTACTTAAATATTCAATTTTCGAATTACGTGCGCGTTGTACCAAATCTTGATACTAGATTTTTTTACTCGAGACCTGACACGAATGGAGATGGAGAAGAGGACAAAAGGATCCAGTCACACACCACCCAAACTCAAAAGTAGTTTTCTCTCCATTCATTTATTTTTGGCTTAATTGCTACTTGATACCCTCAACTATTACCATTTTTCAACTTGGTACCCTAAACTTTTTTTTGTAACAACTTGATACCCGGATATTATTTTGGACAAAAATGCCCCTACCCCTAACCCCCCTCCCCCGTGCTAGCTTCGCCCCCCCTCTGCTAGCTCCGGCCGCAGCTCCCCCCGCACCCCCCCTGCTCGCTTCAGGCCACCCCCCCTCTCGCTCCGGCCATCCGTCCGCTCCCGCCTCTCCCCTAGGGCTCGGCAGCGGGAGGAGGGGGGCTGGGAAGGGGGGTGCGGAGCGGGAGGCGGGGACACGAGGTGGCCCGGAAGCGAAGAGGGGGGGGGGGGAGGTCGGCCGGAAGCGAGGAGGGGGGGGGGGTCGGCCGGAGCTAGCAGGGGGGTGGCCGGAGTGGGGGAGGGGGTGGAGGGAGGGGGTGGAGGGAGGGAAGGGATAAGGGCATTTTGGGATTTTTTAAAATGTTAGGTATTAAGTTGAAAAAAAAAATAGTTGAGGTATCAATCTGTTACGAAAAAAAGTTTAGGGTATCAACTTGAAAAAGTGTGATAGTTGAGGGTAGCAATTAGCAATTAAGCCTTTATTTTTTCAAAACCATTTCTAAAGGCTCATCTAAGAAAACTAAAATCCTTAAGAGAGAAATTTTTATTTATATTAATCTTAGGAAACAAAAACATAAAATTAAAAACAAAATAAAATCAATCTGATATGAAAGTCCAATTAGAATGCAACCCGTAATATAAATGATATAGTATATCTTTTTGTATAACTCCATTGGTGTAATATGATTTAAGTTCCTACAAAAAAATTCTCTATGCTAGATTTAAACTAGAAAATGACAATTTAATATCTTTCTTTTCTTGGGAGACCAAGTTCTAGCTAAATAATAAAATAAAATCATATATATATATATATATATATATATATATATATATATATATATATATATATATATATATATATATATATATATATGAATCCGGATCAAAAGTCTCCGCGGGGCGGGCGGGCCTTCCCCGGGGCTCCTGATCCGGATCATATATATATCAGCCCCTTCTTATACGGAAAAACTTTACGGGACAAGTTTGCGGGATAGATCAATTTCTTATGAAAAGAAAATTTTTAAACAAAGAGAAATTTATTTATTTTAAACAAAGAAAAATTTATCTATTTTAAAAATAGAGATAGATAAATTTTTTTTTAAAAAAAGTAAAGCTAGATATTTTAAAAAACAATCTATCTTTACAAACAAATATACCTTTAATGTTGATATTAATTTTAATTTTAACATTAATTTTAATGTTATTGTTAAATTTAATCTAAATCTTAATCTAAATATAAATATAAATATAAATCTTTATCTTTATCTTAATTTTACTATTAAATTTTTAATGTTGACGTTAATGTTAAAATTAATTTTAATGTTATTATTAGCATTAATTTTAATTTAGTGTTAATTTTAATTTTAATATTAATTTTTAATTTTACTGTTAGAACTAAAATTAATCTTCAAATTAAAATTAAGATTAAAGTTATCAACTAAATTAACATTTGTGTAAAATTAAAATTAATATCAACAATAACATTAACCGAAAAATTAACATAAGAAATAATATTAAAATGAACATTAAATTAAGATTGACATTAAAATTAATATTTGTAAACATAATTTTTAAAGGTATATTTATTTTTAAAGATAGATTTTTTTTTTAAATCCATCTCTATTTTAAAAATAGATAAAATTAACTTATTATCTCTATTTTTTAAATTTAATAAATAAATCTGTCAATATTTAAATAATAAATAGACTTATCTTTAAGATAGAGATAAGTATGTTTTTTAAAGGAGAGATTTATTTTTATTTTAAAGTGAAAGAGATTTAGAAGAGAACCATACGTGTATTTGTCCCGTAAGTTCATGGATAGATCCAAGGGTAACATGGGTCGGGCTGGAGCCCACCCCAATTTTTTTTATATGGTTTTTTTTATAGGAGCCAGTCTATATCCATCCCATCCCAAGCCACTCTAGTCCATCCAAGTATACATTTCTGGATCCACCTCTGCGTAAGTTGTTCCCGTAGGAGAAGCACTCTCTCTCTCTCTCTCTCTCTCTCTCTCTCTCTCTATATATATATATATATATATATATATATATATATATATATATATATATAGGAAGCGGATCAAAAGCTTCCCTTAGAAAATCTCCTAAAAAACCCCTCACTCTCAGCCGTCCATTTAATGTTAATATTAATGTTAATGTTAATGTTAATATAAATATTAACATTAATATTAACATTAATATTAACATTAACATTAATATTAACATTAACATTAAATGGACGGCTGAGAGTGAGGGGTATTTTAGGGGGTTTTCTAAGGGAGACTTTTGATCTGCT
>JANAVB010025152.1:62500-85909 GCA_029216955.1 Iris pallida
AATGGCATTCTCCGTGTTACTAACACGGAGAATGGCATTCTCCGTATTTCTAACACGGAGAATGACCATTCTCCTGTGTTTTAACATTTGAATGACCATTCTCCGTGTCATTTAACACGAAGAATGTCATTCTCCGTGTCATTTAACACGGAGAATGACCATTCTCCGTATAATTTAGAAACGGAGAATGCCATTCTCCGTACTAAATTACACGGAGAATGGTCATTCTCCTACATTTTAACACTGGGAATGACCATTCTCCGTGTAAATTAACACGGAGAATGCCATTCTCCGTGTAAATTAAGACGGAGAATGACATTTTTTGTGTTACTAATGTAATGCCCCGCTCCATACGGTGCATTATGATGAGTCGTTGACTCGAAGAGTTGCGTTGACCCGATGAAGTATCGATGCGAATCGTTGCGAGAGTTACGTTGGCCAAAGGTAATCTTTGAGTCGGTTGGAATCTATGAATCGAATCGATGAAAAGGATAAGTTCCGTTGAGCAAGTGCTAATGTTGGTTGATCTGGTGTGCAGGCTATGCCTTTATGCTGGATTACGGATCGTGGTATGGGCGCGATAGGCCAAATCAACCGAGTAGTTCAAAGGAATGGCTAAGTCCGGGAGTTAGCTATGCGATCGAGTTATGGAAGCGAGACGCTTCAATCGGCGAAGCGGCAAGGCGTATCAGCTTAAGGTGGGCGGGTTCTTGACTCTCTCTCCCTATTCCTTCACGTCTAATAAAATGTATTATGGTATGCGTAAGATGTTATCGAGTTAGCGAGCGTGGCTCGGCGACGGTTACGGGTCTAAGTATGCGTTGAACACTAAGATAGAACATTGAACAATCGAAACATTGAAGCGACATGCATCAAGTGTACGAGTCGCGGTAGGGCGGTGATGGTAGAACATTGAAAGACAATATTGAGTTGTGCATCACGTGCACGCCTCCGAGAACATTGAACACTAGGCGTAGAACATCGATTACGGCGCTGAGCGTGCCCTCGGGCACTAATGTTACGAAAAGACTAAGTAATACAGAATTATGCTATGAGAATAACTTACGAATGGTACGCGTTGAATACGAGTATGAGATGACTAAGCCGTTGGGCGTCGTGCATCAATATAGATGTGTTGGGGCATAATGCCGACGGAGCTCCCCATATGAATGGTGGATTATGTTTATGACACGGGAAACCGTTTATGGAACGAGACTATGTTTATGCAACGGAGGATTTGGTTGGATTGTTATGTGTGTTTGTTATGGCGCGTATTGCATGGTCAATGGACTCGGATGGTCCGTGCACGGGTACGACTTCCCTCGAACGGTTACGCCGGGGCGCCGGGACCGTTCGGCCTAGGAGGAAATTATGTGTGGTATTTATGGTGCACATCATTCGGACGGATTGCGACCGTCCAGTGCTGTGATAAGCTATGATATCCGTAAGTTTGGGATCCTTCGGATACTGGGCTAGCAACCCGTATCGAAACGATTGTAGGCTTACACATAAGAGATGCCAAGTCCATTACGGTGCGAAATACCGTGACCTTCATATAGATAGGGCCGGTGGGCTGAGATGAGAGTCGGGTGCAGGCGCAGGGGCTGCGACCCTTATGCATGGTCTAAGTTTATGGTTGGCTGTTGCGTGAATGATATAATTCTATGTTAAATTCTAACTCGTGCAGGCTAGGCAATATGGGACGAAGATGAGCACGAACACTATGTTTACGTTCATATTATGGCTAACTGTATCTGCTGCAGGAACACGACGTGGGACACATTTATGATAATGTGCTATGTTTAAGTATTGCTATAAAACTGATCCTAAGGCTAAGTAGAAAGATCACCAATAATGATGCATGTTCCACTAAATGATTTAGTATTTGGTATGGGTGCGAGCGGGTCTTGATCAGTGCGAAGCGAGGACGAAAGCACTAATCCCCCACTAGTTTATGTGCAGGTCAGGTTATGATCGGCTCGGGGCGGAGCTTGGCTTGGACGTGCCGAGGCATGGAGTCCTTGGTGTTCAAGAGGAGCTACCGCATATGCGTTCGGACTTGCGACATTGAGATGTTCGACCGAGGACTACTTGGTGGCTATAAAGAGGCATAATGTATGGAACAATGTAATCCTTTGTGAGCTAGAGAGATCATGAGCGTTGTAGCCAATTGGCATGTTAAGTTGGGCTATTCAGTGCCTTTGTAACCTTCAGTTCATTATGAATAAAAGAGATTCTTGTTGTATACTCTGTTTTCCTTCTGCTGCTTATGTTATCAAATTGAGATAGTTCTGTGTGAACCTGTTATCTTGCCTTACACGAGCGTAACTCCAGGCTCGTGCGGCATCACGTCCAAGCGAGGACGATGATTCGAGTAAAATCTAGCGAGGACGAGCGATTTCCCGGGTCGGGGCATGACAAGTTGGTATCAGAGCGGTTCCATCCTTTGGATCGTGCATGAATCTCTTTGACCCTCAGTTGCTTCGATAACGAAATTCAGTTGACTCTAAGTTGTTTCCGCAACCGCATGGCTCATGGATCTGCTCGACGCTACATTGGATGTTCCATACAATAAGTCTATATTAAGTGCGTACGTCTGCCACAAGTATGTCGTGACTATCACGCTATCTTCGGGTGCCATCGGAGAGTGTTGGTTGCACGAAGTGCAGCGGATTATGAGATTATGGTTTTTCGAAGGGCAAGAAAGTTGTGAGTTGCTGGTCGCACGAAGTGCAACGAATATGGTGATGTTGGTTGCATGAAGTGCAACGATATGTGTGGTCGGTCGTACGAAGTGCGAGGAGCTATGTGTTATTGGTCGCACGAAGTACGAGGAGATATGTGTTATTGGTTGCACGAAGTGCAACGGGTCGATATGTGAGGCGATGCGTGTTATGTGGCTATGAGAATGGTTATGTGTCGTTGGTTGCATGGAGTGCAGCAAGTCGTGAATCGTTCGTTGCACCGGTACAACGAGTCGGTATGGTATGATACGTGTTGTATGGCTATGCGGATGGATAGCGATATGTTGTACGAGATTGAGAAATGACCTTAAGCATCGAGAGTAAATTGTTGCACGAGTTGAAACGAGCGAGATTGGAAGATCGTGGATGCGATTTGAACGAGTCGAGTTGAGTAGGCGAACATGTATGTTGGCCGAATGTCGCGTTGAGCTTTGAATAAGCGAATGTTGCGGGTGTGATCGTTATGATCGCCATGAAACGGTTAGATTGAATGTGTGTCGAACATGAGCTAACGCTAGAGCTGGGATCGAAAGGATCGCCATACGGGATAGTTGATTGGGGAATAGATGTCGGATCTATGCGGAGTGTAAAGTCGAGCAATGATTCAATTTCGAGTGGTATATGCAATACCAAATATGCGATCGATATAGCGAAGTATTGTATCGGTAACGATAGGCTCGATTTATGAGTGGTATATGGAATACCCCTTAACGATAGCTACGTTAAGCCGTTTGGTGATTTGCGATAGATTTCGTCGAGACGATTATGTTGTTACGATATGTTTGTCCGCAACGGACGGAGTAGTACCGAGACTCGGGTGGAAATGACTTGATAGAAGTCGATGCAAGTATGTTTCGGTGGATTAAGTTGAACGATTATGTGCGAAGTCGTGCCTATGGATAATACGTCGGACGAGAATTCGTTAAGTGTAAGTCGAATGATAGGCTAAGCATAGCGAAGGAATATTACGTTGAGGAAATGGTCGACTCGGTCGAATTTACGTTGAGTAGGTACGAAGAAATCGTGCAAAAAAAATTGGGCCAGTAGCACGATCGGAAAGTGCGAGTTAGGGATATGAGAATGGATATGTGAATTGGAAATTGTGTCGTGAATATGGTAGTTAGTTATAACGGAATGAATCTTGATGTGTGCAAGACTTGATTCGTATTCGAGTTCGGATAATGGCAATGATTGCAACGTGTTTGAGCTTATGAGAGAGGAAGATGTTCAAGTTATGCATATCGACGATGGTATTGAGGCGTATCAAAGACGATATGCAATAACTTGGGGATACTCTGATCGAATGAACGAAAATTATGTTGAGCATTGTTGTTGGACGAATATGATGCAAGTTAATGGAAATTTGGATGATAACGGTAGGAGTGCTTCAGAGAATTGAGAGTGGATGAATATTTCTTGGATGAAAACGAAAGTGTCTGGATTGCTTCGCGGATCACCACTATGTTGACATTCTTGTCTCGAGCGAGTGCAACTCCAGCATCGCACATGCATCACGCCAAATTAGGGCGATCATTCTGCGTGAGCGCTGGTATGGTGATTCATACAGCGGGGATGATCAAACTTACAAGGTATGACAAAATCGGATTTGACTTGTGGTTTGATGCGAAAGTTGTTCGAGGATGGTTTTGATGAGTATGGAATGTGTCGAACTATGATCACGATAGGTAACTCGGACTTGAGGCGAGTAGATTCCATGCGACTAGCAAAGATAGTCAACGGTAATGAATGAGTGATTCAAATAGTAAAGGCGCGCAAGCGCATGAGTCATTCGAGTAGCAACGGCACATCAGTTGCGCGGGGATGGATAAATTGTGGATTGATATGTCGGATTGGGTAAAGTTCCATAGGAATTGTCGAAAATTGATTTGGCTCCGCGATAGGATATAGCATGGTTCGTTGTAACTGTCCCTCGTTGATGATCTTCAATTATCGAGCGTAGTTTCGGGACAGATGACCCTAGAAGACTTGACCGCCAAATCAAATGAATGTTGAAGTCCCATAGGATGACCCTAAAGAAGTCGCGTAAGAAGGATAAGGAATGAGGTAGTGCAGGTTGAGGATAAGTCTAAGCGAGTGAATATCGTGTTTCGTAAGTTAGCGAGTAGCCTTCGACTAGATCGATATGGTTAGAAAGTTTATGATCGATCGAATGGATATGCAGATAGACTTGGTTGGTCGATGATCGAAAAGATGTCGAGGAACGTGCTTAGCGTAATGATGCGGTAAGGCGATTGCAAGAATTCTGGAATGCGCGAGAGCGACGGATAGTAGAACGACCCTAAAAGTTGTGTTGTAGATCGGTTTGAGTAACGGTTAGGCTATGTGTGTTGAACGCGCGATTTATGTTATGAAACGAATGAGTCGGAATTGATTCGAAATTTAGTAAAGGATTCGTACTCGGTCGAGAATATGGGATGGGCATATCGTAAGAGACCTTGGGTCGGGAAGATTGTTGCCTTTGAGCATCGTAGACTCAAGTTGACCTTTTGTGTCGAGAGAGATTAAGCACGATGTCTGGATAAGTTACCTAGCGGGGGTAGCCCCAGACGCGATGCGTAGGTAGTTCGAGAACGTGGATCGTGTTGAGATAATTGTGTACGAGACTTAGTGCAAATGGTAGGCAAAAGAATTTGGACATGTTGGACTTAGTCCATGTCATTAAGGCCGAATGTTATGAATGATTGGATGAAGGACTCGAGTTGTGCGGGAGATAGGAAACGGTTGGACGAATAGGCATTGCGGAGAATTGTTGCGATCGGATGCGCAACGACTTAATGTAATGCAGGAGTTAGATGGCCGACGAGAAACTTATGAGATCAAAGTTGTGGTTTGGATCAAGTTATATGTGAAGATGTTTGCGAGCAGGACTCTAGGAATATGTGCTAAGAGATGAATAAGTCGAGAATGGAACGATGGGTGCTTGAGGATTTAAGATGAACGTGTTAGTTTGTCCCGATATCCTACAACTGAGCTTGACTGAAATGCATATATTGGTGGGACGCCTAAAATATGTGTATGATCCAAACTAAGTTGTATGATTCCAACGATAGTAGTACGAGATCGTGAAACGATCTAGCGAGGCACTTGGATTAAGTGTTGGTTTCGGTTCGAGGACGAACCTGATTTTGAGTGGTATATTATGTAATGCCCCGCTCCGCACGGTGCATTATGATGAATCGTTGACTCGAAGAGTTGCGTTGACCCGATGAAGTATTGATGCGAATCGATACGAGAGTTACGTTGGCCAAAGGTAAGCTTTGAGTCGGTTGGAATCTATGAATCGAATCGATGCAAAGGATAAGTTCCGTTGAGCAAGTGCTAATGTTGGTTGATCTGGTGTGCAGGCTATGCCTTTATGCTGGATTACGGATCGTGGTATGGGCGTGATAGGCCAAATCAACCGAGTAGTTCAAAGGAATGGCTAAGTCCGGGAGTTAGCTATGCGATCGAGTTATGGAAGCGAGACGCTTCAATCGGCGAAGCGGCAAGGCGTATCGGCTTAAGGTGGGCGGGTTCTTGACTCTCTCCCCTAGTCCTTCACGTCTAATAAAATATATTATGGTATGCGTAAGATATTATCGAGTTAGCGAGCGTGGCTCGGCGACGGTTACGGGTCTAAGTATGCGTTGAACACTAAGATAGAACATTGAACAATCGAAACATTGAAGCGACGTGCATCAAGTGTACGAGTCACGGTAGGGCGGTGATGGTAGAACATTGAAAGGCAATATTGAGTTGTGCATCACGTGCACGCCTCCGAGAACATTGAACACTAGGCGTAGAACATCGATTACGGCGCTGAGCGTACCCTCGGGCACTTATGTTACGAAAAGGCTAAGTAATACGGAATTATGCTATGGGAATAACTTACGAATGGTACGCGTTGAATACGAGTATGAGATGACTAAGCCGTTGGGCGTCGTGCATCAATATGGATGTGTTGGGGCATAACGCCGACGGAGCTCCCCATATGAATGGTGGATTATGTTTATGGCACGGAAAACCGTTTATGGCACGGGAAACCGTTTATGGAACGAGACTATGTTTATGCAATGGAGGATTTGGTTGGATTGTTATGTGTGTTTGCTATGGCGCGTATTGCATGGTCATTGGACTTGGATGGCCCGTGCACGGGTACGGCTTCCCTCGAACGGTTACGCCGGGGCGCCGGGACCGTTCGGCCTAGGAGGAAATTATGTGTGGTATTTATGGTGCACATCATTCGGACGGATTGCGACCGTCCAGTGCTGTGATAAGCTATGATATCCGTAAGTTTGGGATCCTTCGGATACTGGGCTAGCAACCCGTATCGAAGCGATTGTAGGCTTACACATAAGAGATGCCAAGTCCATTATGGTGCGAAACACCGTGACCTTCATATATATAGGGCCTGTGGGCTGAGATGAGAGTCGGGTGCAGGCGCAGGGCCTGCGACCCTTATGCATGGTCTAAGTTTATAGTTGGCTGTTGCGTGGATGATATGATTCTATGTTAAGTTCTAACCCGTGCAGGCTAGGCAATATGGGACGGAGATGAGCACGAACACTATCTTTACGTTCATATTATGGCTAACTGTATCTGCTGCAGGAACACGGCGTGGGACACATTTATGATAATGTGCTATGTTTAAGTATTGCTATGAAAGTGATCCTAAGGCTAAGTAGAAATATCACCAATAATGATGCATGTTCCACTAAATGATTTAGTGTTTGGTATGGGTGCGAGCGGGTCTTGATCAGTGCGAAGCGAGGACGAAAGCACTAATCCCCCACTAGTTTATGTGCAGGTAAGGTTATGATCGGCTCGGGGCGGAGCTTGGCTTGGACGTGCCGAGGCATGGAGTCCTTGGCGTTCAAGAGGAGCTACCGCATATGCGTTCGGACTTGCGACATGGAGATGTTCGGTCGAGGACTACTTGGTGGCTATAAAGAGGCATAATGTATAGAACAATGTAATCCTTTGTGAGCTAGAGAGATCATGAGCGTTGTAGCCAATTGGCATGTTAAGTTGGGCTATTCAGTGCCTTTGTAACCTTCAGTTTATTATGAATAAAAGAGATTCTTGTTGTATACACTGTTTTCCTTCCGCTGCTTATGTTATCAAATTGAGATAGTTCTGTGTGAACCTGTTATCTTGCCTTGCACGAGCGCAACTCCAGGCTCGTGCGGCATCACGCCCCAGCGAGGACGATGATTCGGATAAAATCTAGCGAGGACGAGCGATTTTCCGGGTCGGAGCGTGACAACTAACACAGAGAATGACTATTCTCCGTGTAAATTAAGACGGAGAATGACATTCTCCGTGTTACTAACACGGAGAATGGTCACCCTCATGCGAAATTAACATTTTTTGTGTTCTAACACGGAGAATGACCATTCTCCTGCATTTTTATGATCAGTTGAAACTTTGAAGGGCCATAACTTTTGACTGGGAGGTCGAAACGAGATCCGGTTTGTCCCAAAATGAGCGTATCTTCCAGGAGCCTGAGATTAACCGATTCTCCGTTAGGTGGTCTTTCGAAATTTTAGAATCACAAAAAAAAATGATGTTTAGACCTCCGTTTTAGCACTTTTGCTATTTGTCTCGGTCTTTCCGAAAATTTTCGACGATTTTTTGAAGATTTTTGAGGAGAAAACCTAGATTCGAAAGTGAGCAGCGTATGGAAGAAGATGAAGTATCGAAACGTTTTTTTTAAGAGTAGTTTCGTTGGTGTTTTCAATAAATTAGAAGGAAGGGCAAAAAGGTCATTCAGAACCCTCTTTATATATCTTTTGCTAATTCTGGACACGCGATGAAATGTTATTGTACGGTGGGTTTTTCATAAAACTTTTTTTATTTTTTGGACATTTCATAAATTTTTCATATATATATATATATATATATATATATATATATATATATATATATATATATATATATATATATATATATATATATATATATATATATACTCCCCTATCCGGGATGGCTGGTGGCTTCGGCCACGTCCCGGGTAGGCACAAGACTCCGAATACAAACGTAGTTGTCGATTTCGTACGTGCGCAAATTTGATATCAGATCAATGATTTATCTTTAATGCAATTTAAACTTGATTAAATTGCCTCCTGCCAGTATTTTTTAGCTATTGTGAAATTAACAGATCCATGGCTGTTTTATGCCAACAAGGATATACTATTATTAATAAAGAAGCAACAAATCTAGGATTATCTAATCAAGATCTTTGCAAATATTTGTTTCATTTAGAAACGGATCCAGAAACTGAAAGGCTAACCCATAAAAAGAATTTTAAAAAAAAACATAAGAAAAAAATGAGTGAATTTTTTTTGGGGGCTCCCAGCCCATGTTGGTTCCTCCGGTGGTAGTGTTCTTATTTTTATGTGCTCAGTTTCTGTCCTAATATTTAGAATTCACAAATGTCCCGGCAGTTGATATTTTTCTCATGATAATTAGCAGTTCAGATTAGTAATTGTCTCTTTCACGGATGAATGTGTTATAATAATATAAATACATAATCCTGATTTTAATTTTAGAATATTGCTACCAGAAAATTCACTGTAGAGTAATGAAGTTTGAAAAAATTACACGGAGGATAACAAGTTTTAAGAAATTACTAATAGAACTTTCCGACAGACGATCCGGCGGAAATTGGACGCGTCCAATTTCCGCCAGACAGTCTGGCGGAAATCGCGCACCTCGTGATCCGTGGCACGCAGTGGAGCTGATACGTGGTAGTGGCAGCTGTGGTGCAGGGGGGGGCAGCAGCTTTGCATGATTTCCGCCAGACTGTCTGGCGGAAAGTTTTTCTATTTGTAATTTTCTGAAACTTGTTACTCTTTGCACAATTTCTTCAAACTTTGTTACTCTACAGTGAATTTTCTGTATTGCTACAGCATTGAAGACTTTAACATAATTAATTAGTTCTTTTCTTAAACCTGACAAGTTAACAACCAAATGACTGGAGCTCATTGTGCCAGAGACATAAGAAAAGGAATTCAATTCTTTGTTCGTTTTTTTTTTTTTATTTTTGAAATTGCAATTTTATTAAATTTTTTTTGGATGTTTGTAAAGGTAATAATGATTGGAAGGAAATGTACATCGTTGGATGAGTGGTAAAACAATTCTTCTCTATTTTTTTTCTTTGTAAATTACTTTTGTTTCATGGTACTTTATTTTGCCAAACAATGAAAAAAAAATTTCAAAAAATTTGATTTCGCAAACCAAACGTAACCTAAATGAGAACATAAGCTTGAGGGAACACTGCCCATTAGCCTTATAAGTTTTTTTTTTGTTTTGACAATGCCAAGTGAATCTTCACAGATATATTACATATTCTTATTAATTAACAAAAACTGTAGCTTATAGCTACTAGAAGCTTCAACTAACCGGTAGATTGTGCTGAATTTCCATTTGTAATTTCATGATTTTGTCCTTGCAAATAAATCTTTGTTTCATTAATTTCTTATTGTTAAGGCTAATTTGTAATTTGACATCTCAGTTATTCATGTTTTTCAATTTAATATCCTAAATTTTTTTTACTCAACAACTTAGATCCATCAATTGTTGAATTTTTCCAACTTCATACCCTAAAAAAAACAAAAAAAATCTAAAACTATCCATGTCCCCCCTCTCTCTCCCCTCTCTCTCTAGCGATGCCCCTCCCTCTCTCCGGTGATGGCGGCCGAGCGCGGTAGCACGCACGCAGTAGAGAAGGAGGGAGGGGTGGTGTAGTGCCCCGTCCCGCTCAGTCAATCGGAGACGGCGTTCGGGCTTAGCCATGCAACGGCGGCTCGAAGACTCGCTCGGTCGAGATGACTCCTCGCTCAGGTGGGGTAGTTTCGGTGAACTTGTCTCATCTTAGCCTTCACATAATAAATCGCATGTTTTCAACTTGCACAAGTTAGGCTTGATAATAAAAGAGACGCATCCACATAGCTAAGGGAATATCCCGACGGGTCGAAATGTGTTAGAACACGGAAAAAAGGTCCCACGGTCTGCTTAGAAGTCGGCTCAGCGTGCTTTCAAAATGACACTTGATCCTTCGTCCCGTGGCTTGGGAGAAGAAAGTTGGCCTAAGTTGCTAAGTTACCACAATGCTAAAAATTAGCCTAAGTCATAGGCATCGCCCGCATGAATACTTGATAAAGCATGCACGATCTCGTCGTCCAAGGCTTGGTATAGCCTTCGTCTGTCCCGTGGTTTAAGTCGTATTGCACGACTTGTGGCTTAAGTCTAGGCACCCAAAGAACTTGGTTGTTCAAGTCGACCGCGTGCATAGCATGTTCCCTCGATGCGTATCTTGGCATATCCTTTGCTCTTCAAGTCGTTGTCACGACCCGCACCCTTATGAGGGGCACGAGCACGTGGGTACGTCCAGCCTACGCCGCAGAATCGGCGGTAGAACGCTGTATATAACGTCTGTAAATACCTACGACTAACAGTTAAAATGTACCTGTACAGTATATACTCTCCGAATGGAGGTGACATAGCAATACAGTCTCAATCACAGAATAAAACTAAGGTAGATAGCTCAGAGGAAAGACATATGATAGATGAAAGAGTAAATAAGTGCAGAGTCTAATACAAGCCCAGATATATACATCACAGGGTATCAAAATAGAATATAGAACTACAGTCTGATAAGCTAGCTGGATCGCAGTCCAGTCAAACCTAGCTAACCTACACTACTCTGGAAGTACAAAATCTAGTGGCTCTACTATAAGGCCACGATCTAAGGCTACTCCATCTGACTCGAGCCCATAATAGGTCGAGCAGTCCGCCTCGGAATCATCTGTAATATATCATAACGGTATCCTGTCAGGAAAATGAGTAAGTACAAACACTAACAGCAGTTCCATGTGAATTGACAAATTCTATAAGAGACAGTATAATGAACTACAAGACAAAGATATATGATGACTTGGGAACCGTTCGGAAGTCGAGTTACAACCCTTAAACCAAACAAGGACCGGGGTTGTAACTCTTCTCCCAAGCAGAACTTAGTCTCCAATCAAGGTACAATGTAAAGGCAAGTAGAGCATGTGAGTAACTGTATATCATGGCATGGTGAGAAAATACTGAATGTGGAACAGAACAGGATATACGATAAGATAAAGTAAATATAAAATGTGATTTGAATTATTAGAGCGATATGTGATCGGCTTTGGATAAGTGACAGGACAGGCTATCCACTTGGCCCGGCAATCCGCGGTGACCTCAACGAAAAGACATGTCGACCAACCTGGATAACGAGCACAAGGCAAGGGATCTCGCTACACCCTTCGTGAGGGAAGAGTGGCGCGAGCACATGAATAGTGACAGGGTGGCTTAGATCACATAGCCCCTAATAATTCCCCATCCCCGAATAGTACAATGGATCTGGATATGACACGTCATGGTACGTGATTTCGTAAGAGGGTAGCAAATCCTCTTAAAAATCGGTGTCTATACAAGTACAGGGAACAAGACAGGGAGTGTACCCATATACCCAAAAATCTAGGAACAACATCTCATGTCATGATCCAATGTGTACTAGTCCGTGAGTTATCGTGACTAAGAATCAAGTAAGACACTACGACTGAATCGGATATAGCAGATATCAAGACAATGAAAACTATCAGTGAATGTACTTGCCTGCTGTCCTGAGCTGTATGGTATATCAATGCTCAGAGCGGTATCAGAAGACCTAAATATGAGATACTGTAAGTTAATTTAGGTTTAAACAAGTTTAGGAATGATTTACAATGAATGATATGCAATATAGGTCAAACTAGGTCTCACTGAGTCATACTAAGTCCTGTCAAGTCAATCTAGGTCAAATCATATTATATCAAGTCAATCTAAGCCTAACCAAGTCAATTCTAGGTCATACCAGGCATCACGGGTCAAAACAAGTCGAAGAAAGTCAAACAGGGTCAAGAGTTGGCCTACAGTTGACTTTTGGTCAACTGGTCAACCCTGGTCAACCTTAGGTCAATGGTGACTAATAGTTGACTTTTGGTCAACTACGCAAGTCTAATGGAAATTGGGACTAATTTGGGTAAAGCGTTGACCCATAGTTGACTTTCGGTCCAAAAAGTCAACCGTGGTCAACCGGGGCCAAGACTAGGTCTAGGCGACTATTTCTAACTATTACCAACCTCTACAACCCATATCCAAGTCCATCTTGGACTTCGAAACTCATATCTTGGCCGTAGGCCAATATCCTATTTTACCCTTAAAAAGGGTAAAATTCTAGCTTCGGCAACTATCAAGTTAGCCTACCTACGCTTGGTATTTTGACCCGAGCTCCCTAGGGTAGTAAGGTACTAGCCTATACATATATTACCTACCAAGATACCTAAGTAAAATGGACATCTAGTCCATGTTACGGCCCATTGCCGGTATCTTGAATATTTCAAGATACGGAATGGTACGGCGCGATACCGGCGCCCTACAACCCCGAATTCCACCCGGAAGCCTACCCGCAAAATCTAAATCACGTATTCTTGCCCCACGCCAAGTTTCAACTCAATCCGATACTCCGAGCACCGTTTCGCCCTCTAACTCGGTTTTCCTCCTATTTCTAATCTAGCCTTTTCCTATTCTTCCAACTTCTTTCAATCTTTCCTTCTAACCTCTAATTCTTTCCTAACTTCTCATTCCATAATCTTCTTCTACTCTTCTCTACGATTCTAACCATATATAATACATATATATATATATCTATATATATACATATATGTATAGGTGAAGGGGGGGGGGGGGGTTAATAGGCTTAAAAGCCAATATGGGGGGATTCAGACCTGGCAGCAGCCAGGTCTGATGCTGCTGCTACTGCAGCATGTTGCTGCTGCTGGGCTGCTCTTCTTCTTCTTTTTCATCTCCTTCTACTTCTTCCTATATATATATACTTCATATATATATATATATATATATATATATATATATATATATATATATATATATATATATATATATAACTAGATATCTATCTATATATCTATCTAGATATCTATCCATCCCTCTAAATATATATATAACTCACACACATCCATATACACACATCCATATATATATATAAATACACTCATATCTATATATATATAAATACACTCATATAACTATATATATATATATATATATATATATATATATATATATATATATATATATATATATATATAAACACACACACACACACATCCTCACACAACACAAAAACACACACATCCTCACCACTCTCATCCTCATGACACAAATTCCATAACAAAATATATATACACACTCACACACATAAATACACATGTATATATATATATATATATATATATATATATATATATATATATATATATATATAGATATATATATATATATATATATATATATATATATACCATTCAAAAGGATTAAACCCTAATAAATCATTAACCTATTTTTCTATGGAAAACCTACAAATTTGTGGACAAATGGTAGAGAATCTTCTCCTCTCCATTTATGGTGAATGAACTATATGCAAAAGAGAAATAGATGAAGAAATTAAAGCTTACCTAGGTTAGTAGGTTGGAGGAAGAAGAAGGCTTTGAGAAGAATTTAATTTGGAAGAGAGAGAGAGAGAGTGTGTTGCTTGGTGGAGAAGGAAAAGGGGGGGGGGGGGGGGGGGGGGGGGCTATAGGTGGCCGGCCATGGCTTGTCATGGTGTGGGTGAGGGGCACTTGTAATTACAAGTTTGCCCCTCCCTAAGCCTAATGCAAATAAATTCCAAATTAGGTTTAGGAAGTTGCTAAAAATAATTAAAAATCATAATTAAACTAAATTACTCATGTAGGACTAGTCCAAACTCTTAAACCCTAAATTTTTGTGTGGTGGGCCAAGGTTAGCTAACATGCTAATTACAAGTCAAGTCGAAATTCATCGGGGTCCCGATTTAACTCGGAATGCGATGAAATTCGAACCCGACTCCTATAATAATTAAATAATAATATTCATGAAATAAAATTCCCAAAAATATTATAAAATAGAAAATTACCATTTTATCCCTAACTGGGAAAAGTGAGGGTGACAAGTCTATCCACCTTAAAAAAAAATTTCGTCCTCGAAATTGAAGACAACAAGCACAGGAATCACAAACAGAATTAAAGAAAATGAATTTATACCTCAGGGCGCGAAAAGATAAGGGAAACGCTCCCGCATGTCGTCCTCCCTCTCACAGGTAGACTCACCTGGAGAGTGATGTCTCCATGCAACCCAAACCTAGGGTATGACCTGGTTCCGGAGCACCTTCTTCCTGCGATCCAGAATCTCCACCGGCTGTTCTGGATAGCTGAGAGTAGGTCCCACCTGTATCGCTGAATGGTCCAATACATGGCTAGGATCTGCCACGTACCGCCTCAGCTGAGATACATGAAACACGTTGTGCACTCCCTCGAGCCTGGTAGGCAAGTCCAGTCGGTAGGCTACTGCACCGATCCTCTCTAAGATGGTGAAAGGTCCGATGTAGCGCGGACTGAGCTTCCCACCGCCGCCAAAGCGAATAGTGCCACGTGTCGGAGATATACTCAGGAATACCATGTCACCAACCTAGACACAAGACAAAAACTTAACACACAACTAACAAACAATCACAACAAACATGACAAGAACTGAAACTAACCTCGAACTCTAACGGTCTCCGGTGACTATCGGCCCAATGCCGCTGCCTATCCTGAGCCACCCGGAGTCTGTCTCTAATCAATCTGACCTTCTCGGCCGCATCCACAACCATCTCCGGCCCAAGAAGCGCCCGCTCGCCAACATCGTCCCAAGACAAGGGAGTACGGCATCTCCGTCCATATAGAGCCTCAAATGGTGACATCTCTATACTGGCCTGGTAGCTGTTGTTGTAAGCAAACTCTACTAGGTGAAGATGGTCCTCCCAAGAACCCCCGAGATCTAGCACACATGTACGAAGCATATCCTCCAAGGTCTGGATGGTCCTCTCCGACTGCCCGTCTGTCTGAGGATGATAAGCAGTACTAAACTTGAGCGAGGTGCCCAAGCTAGCCTGCAAACTCCTCCAGAAGTGGGAAGTGAATCGGCTATCCCGATCTGAAACTATGCTCACCGGAACTCCGTGCAATCTCACGATCTGACGAACATACAGCTCAGCCAGCCTCTCCGTAGACAAACCCACTTTGAAAGGCAAAAAGTGGGCCGATTTGGTCAATCTATCAACTATGACCTAAACCGCGTCCTTCCCTCCTGGCGACCGTGGAAGTCCAGATACAAAGTCCATGGTGATGTGCTCCCACTTCCACTCGGGAATGGGTAGCGGCTGTAGCAATCCACCTGGTCTCTGCCTCTCGGCCTTCACCTGCTGACACACAAGACAACGAGATACAAACTGAGCTACCTCGCGCTTCATGCCATACCACCATACGTGCTCTCTCAGGTCCCTATACATCTTGTTGGCTCCAGGATGCATAGAATACTGAGAGCGATGCGCCTTCTGAAGAACCTCCTCCCGAAGCTCTCCACGCGGAATGCACAGCCTAGTACCGTGCCGCAACGACCCGTCTTCGGCTAAAGAGAAATCGTCAAGCAAGCCCATCCTCACCTGCTCCCTGATGCTCCTCAGGGCATCATCATTATACTGCGCTGACCTGACTCTATCCATCAGCTCAGACTGAATCTGCAAACCCCACATCTGGATCTCCATTTCCGGAATGATGACCTCGATACCCAAACTATCCAGGTCGGCCAACAAATAGCGATCTGTCGTCAAGAACATAGCAACTGGATACCTGCTCAAGGCATCTGCAACTACGTTGGCCTTCCCCGGATGGTACTGCAAGGATATATCAAAGTCCTTCATCAGCTCTAACCACCGCCTCTGCCGCATGTTCAACTCCTTCTGAGTGAACACGTACTTCAAGCTCTTGTGATCTGTGAAGATCTCAACTCGCTCTCCGTACAGGTAATGCTTCCATAACTTCAAAGCAAATATAACCGCGGCCAACTCCAGATCATGAGTAGGATAGTTCTTCTCATGAGGACGCAACTGCCTGGATGCATAGGCAATCACCTTCCCGTGCTGCTGAAGAACACACCCTAAACCCTTCCCGGAAGCATCGCTGAAGATCGAGAACCCTCCTGACCCAGATGGCAAAGTCAGGATCGGAGCTGAAGTCAACCTCCTCTTCAGCTCATCGAATGCAGCCTGACACTCATCAGTCCAGACGAACTCCACGTCCTTCCTGGTGAGTCTAGTCATCGGCTCTACAATCCGCGAGAAGTCCTGGACGAACTTCCGGTAATAGCCAGCCAAACCCAGAAAGCTCCGAACCTCGGCAACTGAACTGGGCGTAGACCAAGACTCCACTGCCGAAATCTTCCTCTGGTCTACTGAAATCCCGTGCTCGGTCACAACATGACCTAGGAACTCCACCTGGTCTAATAACAACTCACACTTCGAAAGCTTCCCGTAGAGTTGCTCCCTCCTCAGAGTCTCTAACACAACTCTCAAGTGCTCCTCATGCTCCTCATGCGTCTTCGAATAGATCAAGATATCGTCTATGAAGACCACCATAAACTTGTCAAGGTACTGATGGAATACCTTGTTCATCAAGTTCATGAACACTGCGGGAGCATTGGTCAACCCAAATGGCATCACTGTAAACTCGTACTGGCCGTACCGAGTCCAAAATATCGTCTTGGGAATGTCATCCCGCCTCACCTTCAGCTGGTGATACCCGGACCTCAAATCTATCTTCGAAAAGACCTTTGCCCCACTCAGCTGATCGAACAAGTCGTCGATCCTCGACAAAGGGTACCTATTCTTGATAGTAAGGTTGTTGAGCGCCTGGTAATCAATGCACATACGGGACGTACCGTCCTTCTTCGGCACAAAAAGGACTGGCGCTCCCCAGGACGAAGAACTGGATCTGATGAACCCCTTGTCCTGCAGCTCGTCGACTTGTTCTTCAGCTCTATCAACTCGCTGTTGTTCACCCTATAGACATGCTGCGAGATGGGCTCGGCGCCCGGCACCAAGTCTATGGAGAACTCAATGTCCCTGTCTGGCGGCATCCCCGGCAACTCCTCGGGAAAGACATCCGAGAACTCAGCAATCAACGGATGTGGCAAATCCTGCCCCGCCAACAAAGCTGCACAGAATCCAGCCTCCGGCTCCGCTGCTCCTCGAGCAAACTCGATCTATGGCTCACTCGGCGTCCTAAAAAGAACTCTGCCTCCTCTACAATCAATGCTAGCATGGTGCATGCTCAACCAATTCATACCGAGTACCATATCGTACCTCGGTAGGGGCATTACGAGCAGACACGCACTCAAGTCCCGGCCTCTCAGAGTGACTCTCCGCCCCTTGCAAATATTATTAACCAGGATAATACCTCCCCCGGTCATAATCTTGCAAGTCCTATCCATATATTCAGCAATGATATTGTGTCTCAGAGCAAAAGAAACAGACACAAAACTATGGGTCGCCCCAGAATCAAATAAGGCGAAAGCAGGGAAAGAATCTAGGAGAACATGACCTGCAACAACATCTCCCACGGGCTCTGTCCTCCTCCTCTGCTGCCAAAGCGAACACCCTGCCCGCGGGTGCTCCCCTCTGGTGCTGGACAAAACTGCTGCTGCTGGGTCTGGAGTGGAGGACCCCTCTGCTGAACCGCTGGTCCTCTAGCCGGCTGTGCTCTGTCCTGGCCTCCTCTGACTCCTGCGAAGGCGGCAATCCTTCAGCTGGTGATCGGGCGCCCCACAGTAGAGACAGACGCCCAACCTCTTCCTGCAAGCCTCCCTGGTGTGCCCCGGCTTCCCGCAGAAGCCGTACGGTGTAGCCGGTCTCTGGCCCTGTACCCTGATACTGCTGGGCACGCGCCGGTGCCTGCTGGATCTGCAACAGAGGCTGCTGCTGAAACGGCCTCTGCTGCTGCTGCTGCTGAAAGTGGGGGCGCTTGGCGGTCCCGCACTGGAACTCGCCCCTATAGTATCTCCGCTCCTCTTCGGCTTGAGGCCGAAGTCCTCCTCTGCGATCTGCGCGTCCATCAGTATCTGATCGAACGTCGCATCACGGCGACCCGAGGTGCGAGTGCGCACTGCATGAATAAGTCCCCTGCAGGAACTTACGAGCCTTCTGCCCCTCATCCTGGATCATATCGGGAGCGAACCTGCTAAGGCGGAAGAACTCAGCTGCATACTCGTCCACCGACGAGTTCCCCTGAACTAGACCCACGAACTGGCCCTCCAATGCTGTAAGAGCCACTGTCCGGGAAGAACTTCTCCTTGAAGAGCCTCGGAAGTTCTTCCAAGTCAGCCCTCTCTCCGACGCACGAGGATCCGTACGGTACCATGTCAGCGCAATGTCGAAGAATCGGCTGGCTGCGGCCGAAACCCAAAGCGCTCTAGGAAGCTCTGCCAGCTCCATGCTCCGCTGTATATCCTCTAGCCAGTCGTCTGCATAGAGGATGCCCTCCGTGCCTGTGAAGTCCCTAGAGCTCATCTTTCTGAAGTCCAATACTGTCCCCGGCCTGGACTGCTGCTGGCTACGGCTGCTGGCCAGTAGGGCCCTGCACCGTACCCGGTACCACTCTCTCTACTGCTGCCTAGGGCAAGCTGATGCGAGTTCTCCATACACTGTCTCAGCATCTCGATCTGTCGGTGTGACACCTCCGACTGGCGCTGCGATGCCTCTGCCTGGGCCCGCTGTGTCTCCATCATCTGCTGAAGGAGAAGGAACATGTGATGTGTATCCGTCGGTATCGGTGGTACTGGCGGCAGTATCTCTGGAAGAACGGCCGTAACCCTCTGGGGTGGAGGTGGTAGACCTCCTGTGCAACTGCCTTGGTCTCTGGAATAGTAGAATCACTGGGGGCAGTCTCATGAACCTCCTCCTCTGCCTGATCAGATCTCTCAGGCAAGCTACTCGATCCAGAGGCCTGCGGATGCGTCTTCGTCATCCTGGAGACGAATTGAAACAAAGAGATCAATATGGCACATGAGTAGATTATCAAAGAAGGACTAGTTAATTTAATACAAGGTGAATAATCATGATAATCAAAAGATCAAAAATTTCCTAGGTGTGATTGAGAAACTCCTATCATGTCCTAGGTCCTACGTCCTAATCGCAGGCTCGTAATTAGTACTCTAAGTCGAGCACCATTACGAGATCGCACTAATTGCGATACTGGACCTGCGTGGGCCACCACAAAAACGTGTCACGACCCGCACCCTTATGAGGGGCACGAGCACGTGGGTACGTCCAGCCTACGCCGCAGAATCGGCGGTAGAACGCTGTATATAACGTCTATAAATACCTACGACTAACAGTTAAAATGTACCTGTACAGTATATACTCTCCGAATGGAGGTGACATATCAATACAGTCTCAATCACAGAATAAAACTAAGGTAGATAGCTCAGAGAAAGACATATGATAGATGAAGAGTAAAATAAGTCCACAGTCCAATACAAGTCCAGATATATACAACATCCCAGAGTAACAAAATAGAATATAGAAACTACAGTCTGATAAGCTAGCTGGATCGCAGTCCAGTCAAACCTAGCTAACCTACACTACTCTGGAAGTACAAAATCTAGTGGCTCCACTATAAGGCCACGATCTAAGGCTACACCATCTGACTCGAGCCCATAATAGGTCGAGCAGTCCGCATCAGAATCATCTGTAATATATCATAACGGTATCCTGTCAGGAAAATGAGCAAGTACAAACACTAACAGCAGTTTCATGTGAATTGACAAATTCTATAAGAGACAGCATAATGAACTACAAGACAAAGATATATGAAGACTTGGAAACCGTTCGGAAGTCGAGTTACAACCCTTAAACCAAACAAGGACCGGGGTTGTAACTCTTCTTCCCGAGCAGAACTTAGTCTCCAATCAAGGTACAATGTAAAGGCAAGTAGAGCATGTGAGTAACTGTATATTATGGCATGGTGAGAAAATACTGAATGTAGAACAGAACAGGATATACGATAAGACAAAATAAATATAAAATATGATTTGAATTATTAGAGCGATATGTGATCGGCTTGGGATAAGTGACAGGACAGGCTATCCACTTAGCCCGGCAATCCGCGGTGACCTCAACGGAGAGACATGCCGGCCAACCTGGATAACGAGCACAAGGCAAGGGATCTCGCTACACCCTTCGTGAGGGAAGAGTGGCGCGAGCACATGAATAGTGACAGGGTGGCTTGGATCACATAGCCCCTAATAATTCCCCATCCCCGAATAGTACAATGGATCTGGACATGACACGTCATGGCACATAATTTCGTAAGAGGGTAGCAAATCCTCTTAGAAATTGGTGTCTATACAAGTACAGGGAACAAGACAGGGAGTGTACCCATATACCCAGAAATCCAGGAACAATATCTCATGTCATGATCCAATGTGTACTAGTCCGTGAGCTATCGTGACTAAGAATCAAGTAAGACACTACGACTGAATCGGATATAGCAGATATCAAGACAATAAAAACTATCAGTGAATGTACTCGCCTGCTGTCCTGAGCTGTATGGTATATCAATGCTCAGAGCGGTATCAGAAGACCTAAATATGAGATACTGTAAGTTAATTTAGGTTTAAACAAGTTTAGGAATGATTTACAATGAATGATATGCAATCTAGGTCTCACTGAGTCACACTAAGTCCTGTCAAGTCAATCTAGGTCAAATAAAGTTATATCAAGTCAATCTAAGCCTAACCAAGTCAATCCTAGGTCATACCAGGCATCACGGGTCAAAACAAGTCGAAAAAAGTCAAACGGGATCAAGAGTTGGCCTACAGTTGACTTTTGGTCAACTGGTCAACTCTGGTCAACTCTGGTCAACTCTAGGTCAACCATGGTCAACCCTAGGTCAATGGTGACTAATAGTTGACTTTTGGTCAACTACACAAGTCTAATGGAAATCGGGACTAATTTGGGTAAAGCGTTGACCCAAAGTTGACTTTTGGTCCAAAAAGTCAACCGTGGTCAACCGGGGCCAAGACTAGGTCTAGGCGACTATTTCTAACTATTACCAACCTCTACAATCCATATCCAAGTCCATCTTGGACTTCGAAACTCATATCTTGGCCGTAGGCCAATATCCTATTTTACCCTTAAAAATGATAAAATTCTAGCTTCGGCAACTATCCAGTTAGCCTACCTACGCTTGGTATTTTTACCCGAGCTCCCTAGGGTAGTAAGGTACTAGCCTATACATATAATATCTACCAAAAAAACCTAGGTAACGTGGATATTCGGTCCACGATACGGCCCGTTGTCAAAATCTTGAATATTTCAAGATACGTACCGATACGGCGCGATACGGGCACCCTACAACCCCGAATTCCACCCGGAAGCCTATCCGCGAAATCTAAATCACGTATTCATGCCCCACGCCAAGGTTCAACTCAATCGGATACTCCGAGCTCCGTTTCGCCCTCTAACTCGATTTTTTCCCTTTCCTATTCTAGCTTTTCCCTTTTCTTCTAACTTCTTTCAATCCTTCCTTCTAACCTCTATCCTTTTTAATTTCTCATTCCTATACTCTTCTTCTACTCTTCTCCACGATTCTAACCATATATAATACCATATTATATATAATATCTCTAATATATTATTATATATATATATATATATATCTATATATATAGAATATTAGCTGATACCCCTAGGTTAAAAGGGGGGGGGGGGTGTTTTAATTAGGCTTAAAGGCCCATAGGGGGATTTACTTCCTGCAGCAGCACTTGGCTGCTGTGCTGATGTACTCTGACAGCAACTACTCTGCCTGCTTTACTGATCTTCTTCTGTCTTCTCATCTCTTCTACTTCCCTATATGTATTACACCTCATTAATCTCTCTCTCTCTCTCTCTGCTCTCTCTCTCTCTCTCTCTCTCTCTATATTATATATATTATATATATATATATAATATATATATCTATATATATATATATACTAGATATCTATCTATATGTCTATCTAGATATCTATCCATCCCTCTAAATATATATATATAACTCACACACATCCTATCACACATCCATATACACATCCATATATATATATATATATAATACACTCATATCTATATATATATATAAATACACACTCATATAACTATATATATATATATTTTTTTTTTTATTTTTAATATATTATTATATTATATATATATATATATATATATATATATTATATATATATATATATATATATATATATATATATATATATAAACACACACCACATCCTCACACAACACAAACACACACACATCCTCACCACTCTCATCCTCATGACACAAATTCCATAACAAAATATATACACACACTCACACACATAAATACACATGATATATATATATATAATATATATATATATGTATATATATATATTTATATATATATATTATATATATATATATATATATATATACCATTCAAAAGGATTAAACCCTGATAAATCATTAACCTATTTTCTATGAAAACCTACAAATTTGTGGACAAATGGTAGCAATTTTCTCCTCTCCATTTATGGTGAATGAACTATATGCAAAAGAGAAATAGATGAAGAAATTAAAGCTTACTAGGTTAGTAGGTTGGAGGAAGAAGAGGCTTTGAGAAGAATTTTAATTTGGAAGAGAAAGAGAGAGAGTGTT
>JANAVB010025153.1:0-84988 GCA_029216955.1 Iris pallida
AGATAAAACAACATATATAAACAAGATCTATCCTAAAAACCAGCAAGTTGGCGGCATACTAGTGACATACTGTCGATATATTATTTTGTATCAATAACAGTTATGGAGTTGCTAAAAATTAGAATGTTTCCACTTCTATTGGTCTGATACCAGTAGTACACAAGTGATATACCGATGGTATCCGCATGCACTAATATAATGTATACAACAAGTCATGAATGGGTTTTCTGTGTCCGAATCAACTCAAAACTATATACCAAACGGTTTTCAACAACTAAAAAAAGCTAGGACAAAGTTCCTACATCAATCTAGAGCCTAGGGTTGAGATCAAAACATTAACATAAACTCAAGGAATCATCCCTAAAGTCCTATGACTTGTCCCAAATCAAAATTCCAAGCTCCGAACAACAATCAAAATCCAATTAATGATACACAATACAAATCGTACGAAAATAATAGAAACATAAATACAACCCAGCAAAACAATTCTAAAGCCAATGACCCTCTAGCCTAGTGGTAGTGGTGAGGCATGCGGCTCGAGTGGTCAGGAGATCGATTCCTGGTGGGAGCGTTCGCCACAATTACCTTCTTGCAAAAAAAAATCTAAAGAATTAAAATACAATAAAATTAAATTTACCCACAAGTGCAAGCTCTACTTGTCATGATACTTAAAATTTCCTAGCTAAGTCTTCTCCTCCTCCTCCTCATGGGTGGGTCCAGAGACCACAACCAAGACCTCAAGGCCAGCTCCAAGTTTAAGGTTCACTTACACGACAACTTATGAAGAAGAGGGTGGAGAAGAGAAGGCTAGAGTAATATAGGGGGTGAAAATAATAAAGAGAAAGGGGGGTCGTTCAGAGAAAGTGAGGGTGAGGCGTTAGCTATTAGATGGTTACCACCTTATCGATCGTAAGTCCCCACCAAACACCACCATCCATTACTATCACAACCGTCTAATAGGCGGAGACGACACAAACAACAACTGTTGACTGTGCCATGTAGCATCCGTATGGTATGCCGGTGGTATACCATCGGTATACTACAAACTTAAGAAAATTCCTATTTTAGGAAATTCCACGGTATGCCAATCCATGTACATGGTCTAATACGGGTCCATGACAATGCTAATAGTCTATATATGAGTCTAAGGTGGTATTCCGTATAATTATATTCCCCTATAATGAAATTCAAATCAAGTTACACAAGTCAATTGATCAGTTTTAGACATATCAATTATCCTATGAGCGATCTGTTCATGACACTTGAGACACTCACAGGAAAACCAAAATTAAATCATTAGGAGATAAAGTGGTCCAATATCAGGTATATGTGTAGAGCTGTCAGGACGGGCCGGCGGGCGGGCCGGTCCATAACCCACTATTTAGCGGGGCGGGGCGGGCCAACCCACAATTTGAACGGGCCTGAAAATACCAGCCCAGCCCAACCCGTCGGTGGTCCGCAGGCCAGGCGGGCCAGCCCGCTCCATTTCACCATTTGGCATTTGCCACACATTTGCAGCTAAACGCCTAAACCTGTGGTACTATCAATGCCATGATCAAAATTTCCCAATATTCCTTCCCAGATTTCCAATACAGACAAATAGGCAATTGGAAATGATAAATAACTTCTTTAAAATTAACATATTAATTTGAAGCAATAAATTATAAAATTCCTAAAATTTTATCTCACTTTTCTTTAATTTTTCGGGGAGAGAGAGAGAGAGAGAGGACCTTTCGATTTCGGCCTTCGGAGTCGGGAGTCGGGACTCGGGGAGTCAGGATGCTCGTTCGGAGTCGGACGGGGAGTCAGGATGCTCGCTCGGGGTCGGGATGGGGGAGTCAGACTCGGGGAGTCGCTCGGGGAGTCGGCCTTCGGGGTCGGGACGGGGAGTCGAGTCGGACTCGGGGAGTCGGGGGACTCAGGAGAGGGAGGTACTCAGGAAGGAGGATGAGCGCCGAGCGGAGAGAAATATGAATGACCGAATGAATTAGATTAGGGTTAGGGCCGGCTGCGGCTGGTTAAATAGTAGTGGCTTAATATACTTATTACACTAACACATTTACATTTTAGTATTTTACATTTTAGTATTTTACAAACAACAGCACCAATCAGCCTTCATATTAGTATTTTACACAACAACAGCAAGCCCGCGGGCTAGCCCGCCCCGCCCAAGCCCGCGGCCCGCACGGGCCAACCCACCGAGGCCCGCTGCGAAACGTGCCTCTAAATGTATAGCCCAACCCACTTTTTTATTGGGGGCGGGCCGTCCCAACGGGCCTGGCCCGTTTTGACAGTTCTATATATGTACATAAAATACATGGTACATGATACAATATTTGTACAAAAATACCATAAGATACACGAAGTAAAATATTGTATCAAACACCAGAAAAATGAGTATTTGGAATGAGAATTGACAAGTGGCCCAAATATGAACAATTTATAGATCACAAGTGGCCCAAATATTCCAATAAGAAGCAATTTGAAATTCCGAATTATCGCCAAATGCTTTGAGGGATAGAAAGCGTGCTAGTGTGTGTTATATATATAATATATATATATATATATATATATATATATATATATATATATATATATATATATATATATATATATATATAAAGGTAATTCCATTGATGATAAATATAAGATTACATATTACACAACCAGCAGGTTATGTCGGCCGCATTAATTGTACCCCTACATCAAATTCAATATTGTGTAGGATACCAATCAATGGAGTATATAATCCATCAAATATCCTATTATTCCTCTTTCCCACATGCCATACCATTGATGCCAGCCAAACCCGATCTTCTCTAAACCACCTCGATCCCTTCCTTCTAGAATTGCCTATCGCCTCTATTATTCCGTCAATCTCTTGACTGACTCCTCTTTGTAAATTTAACTTGTGCAATTGGAACACCCACAGTTCTAAGTGAATGGACAATAGAAAAATATGTGTCCTGTTGTTTCTACATGCGAGGCACATAGAGAGCAGTATTGAGTATTTATTTGGATTCCAAATCGAGCGAGGCGATCTAGTGTAATAGACTCCCCATCGTGAGCTTGTACATACATAACTGGAACTTCTTCGCAGCCTCCTTCACCTACAAATTCAAATCAATCTATCCGAGGGTGATGCTCACAACAGCATTGTTGTCATGATCGCTACCCAAATTATTGGGCCGGGCCGAGCCATGTCCAGCCTACGCTTGGTTAAAGCGTAGTAAACTGTTCTAAGAATAAACAATAAAGGATCTAAGCTGCTAACAGTTCTAATATCACATTTTAAAAGGTTTATCAACACACATCATTTATAAACGAAAGTAAAATAAGTACATACTTAATAATACACTTTCAAAGTATTAAACTGGAGACAAAGTCCAGTGACTACAAGATATAGTCTAAACAGTTCATAAATAAGCCAAAAATAATCTAAGCGAGACTACCAAGCGAGGTTCCCTGCGGGGACTTCCTCGGGAGCAATGGACCGGTCCTCTGCAGTGGGTCATAGAAAAGATCACAGAGCAAATCTTCCTCCGAAAGTATGCCTACAACGTTATCCTGTCAGGACGGGGCAAGTACTGGTTCTACAAACTAAACATACTGAGCATGGAATGAAAAGAGATGTAATAAATAAGAATCATATCATATCACCGTCTATCATGTAGAGGATACATTTGTCATGGCGACAGATGTATATGTAATATTTAAAATTGGAGCAGGCATGTGATCGTCAATAGGTATAAAATGTACCGGTGTACATGTCTACATGTAATAAAATACATATGTACAAGTGTACAAGCATAGGTGTACATCCGTATAAAAATACGGGATAATGGCCTACGATAAGGTATGCATGTAATGCGACCTTGCTCGGTACATACGTACTGTAACTCCTCTTCCCAAAATTTTTGAAATATTTTATTTATTTATTTGATTTAAATGGTGATTTTAGAATTTTATAAATAATTATTTAGTTAATTATTACGGTAGATGACTTTAGCCATGGTTGAGTTTTGAAGTGCCAGACGACTAGAAATCATGGCACGGATAGTGCAGTAGCATGCCTTGACTAGTGTATTAGCCATGATAGAGGGCCAAGCCAAAGGTGGGTTCTAACTAGGAAAACCAGGCCAAGTTGCGACTTAACCCCCACAGATTGTTTATTTATTTGTTAATTAGAATTTTGACTTTTAAGAGACCAGGCTGAACCAATTTAGTCCGAAACTGGGCCCGACCCAAACTCCAGCCCATGAAGTTGGGTAGTGCGCTAATGACGTCCATGTAGAGGTATGTTAGAATCATATATCTCGTACGTTGTTTTGATTGACAAATAATTATTCTCTAAATAATTGTTTGTCACAACCCGCACCCGCTTTTCGGATACGAGACGTGTCCAAGCCAGCTTACGTCGCAGAATCGGCGGTAGAACGCAGTCACGGCCAAGATGCTCAAAATCAAAAAATATAACATTTGTTGCTCATTCACATTTCTAAGTTTATTACAACAGTTACAACATTTATATTTAAAAGAAATACAAAGTTTTACAATTTATAAAAATGATACAACTGCTATCTATTTCTAGGTTTCTGCCTACAAATACACCCGAATCTTCCAATGCTAAAGAAGCCACGGCTAATCTGAAAAATGTTGGTTGCCAGTCAGGAATGGAACAAGCACACAAACCGACGCAATACGAGAACACAATAGAATTAACAAGCATGAAAATAACATATGAGATATGAAAACTAGAAAGTACTGATGACATGGCACGGTAGAGAAGACGAGGAAAAATAAAATAAAATACAACTACCTATGTGGTGAAATATCTGTTTCGACATGTGAACGGCTAGGAGGTAAATCTGACACCCTGCACATGTCGTGTACAGCTGCTATCATTCAAGAATAGACTCATGGGATATTCTGGGTAGTCCACATGTCTACTAAGATATTTCCCCTTTCGACTACTCCGTGTGACGAGCGTGTCAACAAGCAGCAAGACATGTATGTAAACATGAAATGAAAAGACTACTATGAATCGAAAGCAATCAGAAAGTATACTTGCCTGGGGTCCTTTGCTGGTAAAACCGATACTACCATTGCGTCCAGGATAGTCCGATTAGCCTAGGATCGATATGATGAGGTCAGAATCACATGAAATAGGAACTTATAACTAGCCACAGTTAAGGATTGATTTTTGAAGGAATTTTGTTTACTAAGAAATTTTTAATAACAAAAGTATACCAAAAAATGTTTATGAACCTTTTTTAGAAACTATTCGTACTATCTTAGAAAATGTAATTTATTAATCAAATAATTTTTATTTCTAAATAAATATTGGAAAAGCTAGAAAATTAATTTAAAACTAATAATCCAATTTTGTCAAATTACACCTTCCTGGTCAAAAGATACGGTTCAAATAGATAGAAAGATACTTACAAACTATTTAGTCATGATATTCGAAAATGATACTTTATTAGCTGAAAATATTTCTAGATAGCTATTTGAGAATATAGAAATATCCTATTTTTAGGTCAAAACCATAATTTTCTCAAATACAATTTTTCGTCAGATTGATATAAAAAAAAAACTAGAAGTACTAGCTATAATAATACCAATGTGAATTTCTCATGCTAATATAACATATACCTATTATGGTAAATTCCTACATTTTAATACATCCTGCTGAATACATAAAATGTACGAGTAATCGAACACTACCATCAGCACTTTAATACAAATTTATAAGTAGAAAAACTATTACTCAATAGTGTAATTAGACTAAAATCTTGGTTTTCATGAAAAGTAAAATAATAATAAAACTTATTACTTGCTATAAATTAACCCTTATGCACTGTTCCCATATTCTCTGTGTATATTGGGACACGAGCAAGTGGGGTTTCCCATGTTCCCAATAATAGAAAACAATAGCTTATCATCCCTTCCTTTAATAAAGAGAGATTTGTGAGAGAATCAGAGATCGAGAGTGAGGAGAGAGGCTCACCGAGAGGGTTTTCTCGAGTTCGTCGGGCGGCGACCCGCTGCCGGCATGGAAATGCGTACGGCGCCACCGGTCGTGATGGCGGAGGCGACGCGGCCACCGTACGGCTGAGGGACCACCAGAGTACGGGAGGCAGGCTCGCCATGGCGTCACGACGCTCGCGTCAAGCAGTGCTGGATCCGGGCAGCTCGGTGGCTCGACTAAGGGCGGCGGAGCATCTGGCACGGGTGGCCTTCGTTGGTGGAGCGGGGCTGCTCGGCTGCGGAGCCGGTCAGCACAGTCACGGTGACCCTCGGGGAACGGGGCGGTAGATCTGCGGCGCGCGACTTGATGCGACGGCGCTCGAGGATGGTGAGGGTGGTTCGGCAGACACGACGGCGAGATTGGTTCAACAGACACGACGACGAGAGTCCACGCGGAGGGAAGAGGGCAGAGCTCTCCGGCGGAGGGCCCGAGTATTGGGGTATGAAGGTCATCGGTGCAGGTTTTTGGCCGGGTGAGTGCTCGCCGACCTTTGCCGTGGCGAAAACTCGACCGGAGAAGCGCGGGTTTGTCGCGGATCTGGCCGTCAGCGGAGTTTGGTCCGCAAGACGATGTCGTACCGAAGAAGCCGGGGTCTAGCTTGGACACTGCGACTTCGGAGACTTGTGGCAGCAACGCCGGACGAAGATAGTGATGAAGGAACGGGGGTTGGCCAGGACTCGGTGCTGGTGATGGTTGTAGTGGCGGAGATAGTCGGAGACGAGGTTTTTTTCCTTATATGTAATATTATTTTGGGTTTTTACGATTTTGTTGTGGATGTGTGTGGACACGGATACGGACACTCGGGGTCGAATCCGACTGGCATGGTAGACACAGTCATATTTTCTGAGTGTTGTTGTTCTGTGTATTGGATGGTGGTCGCGACAGGGGTGGACAAAGGCGGACGATGGTGGTGATGGTACTGGCAATGGTGACGGTGGCGATGGTTTCAATGGTGGCGGTGTTTGGTGTTGCATAATCGGCTATGGTAGCGAAGGCAGGGGAGTGTTTCTGGCCAGAAAAAAGGAGAGGGACAGCAGGACTTTTGTTATGGTGATGGGGTTAAGAGCTTACTGCCATTCATATATATACTAGTGGATAACCCGTGCCATAATGGCACGGACACGAATCCGGCCTTCTCGATGTAGGCGTACAGGCACCGGGCCAGCGCAAGGGAGTTCCGGACAGAGACGCGACCTCCGAACCTGGCCTTCTCGATGTAGGCGTACAACTATCGGGCCAGCGCCAGGGACCCGAGCTTGGCAGAGGCGGGGCACGGTAAAGACCACGGTGGTGGCGTTCGGGGCGGCGTGGGGCCTCATGGAGGCGAAGACGCGCAAGGCCGTCGTGGGGCGTCCGAGGGCGACGAGGCCCGAGAAGGCGACGGTCCAGGAGACGACGTCCTTGTACAGCATTCCGTCGAACAACCGGTGTCATGGAGGAGAATAGGAAGGCGGCGAAGGATGGGTCGACGTTGGCGGCGCGGTGTAGGAGGCTGCTTGCGACGAAGGGGTTGCGGAAGAGGCCGATGACGATGGCGTGGGGGAGGATGGAGCGGAGGCGGCGGAGGGAGGGACGGTACAAGAAGAGCTGGAGGCAGGGGTGCCGTTGGAACAACCGGTTGCTCCGTACCTGTCACTACCACTTTTCTAGCTTGGGCGTATTTTGGTCATTTTTCAAATTTTAGGAATTTTTGGAATTATTATGTATTATTATGATTTATTAGAATTAATATGATTTTTGGTGATTTTTAGGATAATTGATTTTGGGCCTATAGTTGACTTTGACTTGTGTTGACTAGAAGACTAGCCTAGTGACTAATCTAGGTTATGGCCACTTAGTTAGGTTAAGTAACCTTGGTTTGACCTAATTTAATGAGGTTTAAGTCATTGGAACTAGTTAGGAGTGATTTGGAGTTGTTTAGGCTAATATGGCTTAAGACTTCATAAGTCATGACTTATGGTTTTAACCATTTAATAAAACAACTTAGCCATAGCCTATGTGACTTGGCCCAAAGCCCAAAATTAGCAACCCTAACATTTTGTCCAGCCAACCTAGGGATTCCCCTACTATTTAATCTCTCCTAAAATCTAGGGCTAGCCTCTTCCTTAGAAATTTATTGCAAGAGAAGAAAGAGGTGAGTCCACATGTTCAAAAATCCCTAGAAAATCCATTTTTCCTCCTTTTTAATCCAAACAAGTTGTAATAGGTTCTAATTATTGTTTTCTTGTTGTTAGAATTGGTTGTTCTCAGTTTTCTAACAATTTGGAGGAGTTTCACCATCAAGGAGAACATCACTCATTAAAGCTTTTTGAGAGTTTTGATTCATTGAGGTAACTCTCTATCCACACCATAGAATCCTGAGATTTTTGCATCAATAGGGAGCCCTAGACCTAACCTAACAGTAGGAATAGGAAACCCTAGGTTTTCGTGTCCTTTCGTGTCCAAACAGGACACGTATCAGTGAACTATGCAACGTGTTTGTGGAAATACCACTGTGGATTATTTTGTGTTATTTTCGAATAATTTCTGAATGGGAAATTTTGTTTTGATGTCGCTTACAAGATTTTATTGGACTGAGATTGTTTCGTGCTCGTGTCGTGTCATTTTGGACACGCGTGCACGTGTGCTGCACACGTTCGCGTGCGGCCTGGGGGATCCCCTGCATCTCGGGGTCTCCACAGGACACGACACGTATTTCCTTGACACGAAACTTTGAGAAAACATTGGGGCACCTCCTGACATCACGTTTCCCAAGTTTTGTGGGACTTCGTGTACTGGTTGATGAGAAATCGACCGTGCACGGGTTTTTCCCTGACTGTGCGTACTGTGTAAACACGTACTGACACGGCCCTACAACTCTGGACACGACACGTACTGACACGATGCAGACACATGAACACGAGAACCTATACCTAGTCTAGTTGGGGACACGAGCACGAAGCCTGAGATGGCCTGTGTCGGGAGCACGACACGCGTGCACGCCCGCACGATGCTGTCCAGTTTCCTGTGTCCTGATTTACCCGTTTGGGTTTTAACTTGAATAGACACGTTTGTGTCCACTTTTGTGGACACAAACTCATCACACGACACGTGTATATGCTGTTAGTTCATTACCAACCCTAAAATTGGTATTTTAATTCAAAATTGTGGTTAATTTTCCATTTCCTAATTTTTGTGAAAACTGTGTATTCAAGTATCATGTTCTTTTTTTTCCAGTTTTAATATGTGATCTTTGGCAATCATTTTGACCATTTTAACACTGATGTTTGCATTGTATTAAACCCCTAACTTGTCCTCCTATGTGTATTCTTGTAGTATGTCAAAATTTGGATTGTTTTGGGTGTGGGTTGGACTCAAATCTGAGTTTCTATGTGGTGGACTGTTTTGACAGTTTCTAATAACTGAAACCTATTCCTGCATTATTGAACCTTCCCTAAAATCTGATTTGTGTTGAATGGGGATGACTGGTTTGGGGTTTAGTGAGGGCTAAATCTAAGGTATCAGTTTCTTCACTGTTTTGCTTCACTTTTATTCACTGTTTCCCTCACTTTCTACACACCAGAGCCCATAACACATTACACACCACCACTGCCATGTTTTACTCCCTAACACACAACTGTCACTCACTCACCACACTCTCATGAGCACACACACTGATTTCAGTTTCTGTGCACTCCACTGTTTCAGTATTAGCATGTTCATCTATTTCACATCACCCTCACACCACTCACCCTAACACTCTAGTCCTACACACTAATCACAGATCACCCTATCCTCTAGAACACACACACACACATACACTTGGACACTTACACTAGTGTCCCCTCTCTATACACATGTGTATATGTATGTATGTGGACACATAGGTTGTATGGTATACTCAATAGCCTATAGGTTGTTTTCTAAGTTATCCTTTATTACACATATGTGTGTATCATATATATACATATATGTATATATATATATATATTTTCTCTTATAGATGTGTGATTATATATATATTATATAGGTAGGTATATGGATATACTAGCCTATATGTATATAGGGATATTCATATACTTTCTTATGTGATAATGGTATAGGTACATATGTGCTATTGGCCTATGGTGTGTCTATTAGACTAGTGGGCCTAGAATTGACTTGTGTAGTCTAGTTAGACTTAGAAATGGCTTCTTAGACCTAGATTAGACTAATTGACTTAGGTTTGACTTGGTTGACCCAGTTTGACTTCTAGGGTTGACCAGAGTTGACCAAGAGTTGACTTTGGCCTAGATTGACCTAGATTCATGTAGTATTCATCGTAGTGAATCTTATTACTATTCTGGACTTGTTGTGACTTGTGCTGTTCTAATAGGAGCCAGACACCACTCCTTGGACAGTACTTTTCAGTTGGACACTCAGATACCAGGCGAGTACATTCTCTGATCATTTCATATCCTGTTAGAATTATTTTCCTGCTTTAGATTACTATACATGATGCTAGCACGTTGGTAACACGGATTAGTACTATATGGATCATTTCTTGAGATGTTATCCCCTTAGGGAGCATCGTATACTACATGTTATGTGCGTTTCACTTACATGGTGTATCACTATGCTTCACGGTTCTTCGATCACTTGTGACATGTACTTTCATGATCACAGAGTCTTCCCAGAATCACCCATTTATGGGCATTCCCAGAATCACCCATTTATGGGCTATCCATGTATCACCCCTTGTGGGCCTTTGCATGGAATCATAACATAACCTGTTGGATCCTTGTGTATTGATTGGGGGTACGGAGGAGTAAAAATAGCATGTGAATAATTCCAAATAATATAATCTTGAACCACCTCTCCTGAATCACCTCTACCTTTTCACATGTCTAGCTTGTACTCTGATTCACTAGTCACTGTTAGTTCTCTACTTATAGTAGATATTTCTATTACAGTTCTCTCTCTGTTTACATACTGTATTTCTTTCAGATCCTGTATCTTAATTTACTGCATGATTATATTTTTCTAACCTGCCATGATCTGTTGAGATGTATTGTGCTCGCTCCTGTCCTGACTGGACCTGTTGAAAATATTACAGAGGACGAGGAGGAGGCTGGTGTGGATACCTATTACGGTGCCACCTTAGATGAGATGTTGGACATGGACCATCAGCAGGCCCCACTAGCTGTGGATGACACACCCTTAGACTAGGATGTTTTCATTTCAGTATTTCATGGATGATTGTACTTATTGATACTTGGGATTTGGGATTTGTATTATCTTAGACACTTAAACTTTCTGATGTACTTGGGATTTCCTTTCATTTCAGCAGTTTCATTTATCTATCTATCAGCTATGTTATCATCTGTTTTTCCTTGAGTTTTATATCATATCGTGCTTCTTCTTCCTTAGTTGTGATTGAGTCTACTTTTATCATGTCACCCCCATTCGGGGTGTATAAACTGTTTAAGCTTATATTGCTAGATGTTGTGACCTAGGACAGCGTTCTACCGCCGATACTGTGGCGTAGGCTGGACGTACCCACGTCTCGTGCCCTAACTCTAGGGTGCGGGTCGTGACACGTTTTTAGTGGTAGCCCATGCAGGTCTAGACTAGAAGTGTAGTGGTATTCGAATTAGAGTATCACTACAGCCTGCGGTAGGATATAGGACATAAATTTTAAGATACTCAATCACTTTAGGAAAATTTCTTTTATTGCCATCTAAAATCCTTATTTTCAGCTGATCCTTTGAATTATAATTGTCCGCCTTTGTTATTTTGCTTCTTTCTCAGAAATTGATACTCTTGTTTGTCTATCTTCAGGATGGTAGAGACTCGATCGCAGCGTACCATTCATGAGGATGCTATGGAGGGGACTGCTACCTCCCAGCCAGTACAACAGGGCCAGGGGACTGCAGCTCCTGCCTCCTTTGCTCGTATTGAGGCCCCGGCAGCAGCAGCAGGAGGTACGCTTCCACCGGCAGGGAGACAGAACCCAGTTCTCCCAGAGGATCCTTACCAGCAGCCACCTCCAGGGACAGTGGACGCAGTGCAGCTACTAGCCTTCTTTCGGCAGTACATGGAGGGTCAGCAGACCCAGCAGCAGAGGCAGACGGCAGAGCTCACTCGAGGTATTGAGCTGGCAGTGACAGCAGTGGAGAGAGTCGTGGCTCAGCCAGCAGCAGTCCAGCAGCCGCACCAGCCACGGAAGAAGGGCATCCAGGACTTCCAGAAGATGTACCCGAGAGACTTCCGAGGGACAGAGGGGATCCAGTATGCCGATGAGTGGATCGAGCATATGGAGGAGATCTTCAGGCTGGCTGAGATTTCGACGAGGCTCCAGATAGAGACAACGGCCAGCATGATGCAGGATCTGGCCCGTACATGGTACCAGACCGTCCCGAGAGTCGGCACAGCAGGACAGACTTGGGCAGCATTCAAGAAGCTGTTCAAGGAGAAGTTCTTTCCAGACGCAGCACTGGGAGCCCTCGAGACCCAGTTTGAGGCCCTAGTCCAGGAGAGCCAGTCCGTGGAGGAGTATGCAGGAGAGTTCTGCCGCGTGAGCAGATTTATGGAGGACTTGTCCGAGACGACGAAGGCCCGAAGGTTCCGGAAGGGCTTGGTAAAGGAGGTCAAGTCCTACACCAAGAACGCCCGCAGTACATTTGAGGAGATCCTGGTGGACGTACTAGCTGCAGAGGATGATCTTGAGCTTAGGCTCAAGAGGGGACGAGACTCCCAGGGAGGCAGCAAGTAGCGGAGGACCGGCCAAGAGGCCGCACTTTCAGCAGCAGCACCACCAGCAGCAGAGGTTCCAGCCGCAGCAGTTTCAGCAGCCGAGGCACCAGTCAGTGCAGCATCAGCAGCAGAGGGTACAGCAGCAGGCCCAGAGATAGCAGTCCACCAGTTGTCCCTACTGTAAGAAGCCAGGGCATGGGTGGACTGAGTGCAGGAGGAGACTGGGGAAGTGTCTTTTTTATGGATCGTCAGAGCATCAGATGAAGGACTGTTCCCTCTCTACAGGCAGAGCAGCTCAGGGAGTCGGAGCCAAGGCTCTAGTAGGACCGCAGAGGGGGCCAGCCCTGTCGACCCAGCAGCAGAGATTTGTTCGGCATCAGCAGCAGGCCAGGGGAGGCCAGCAGGGGCGAGCTTTCGCCATGGCGGCTGAGGATGCAGAGGCGATAGGAGAGCTGATCACAGGTTCTATTCTTCTCGACTCCAGTCTAGCATTTGTATTATTCGATTCCGGTGCTTCGCATAGCTTCATATCAGTATCTTTTGTGATTAGACACGGTATCATAGCTGAATTGTTGCCTAGGACTTACAAGATCACGACCGGGGGTGGCATTATCCTCGTACGTGATGTTTGTAAGGGTCGGAGAGTTATTTTGGGAGGTCGTGAGTTGGAGGTGAGCCTGCTCGTAATGCCATTGCCGAACTACGATATAGTACTAGGCATGGATTGGTTGAGCAGGCACCACGCCAGTATTGATTGCAGAGGGGATAGAGTTCTCTTCAGAGCGCCGGGGGAGCCAGAGTTCGAGTACTCCAGACGTCAGGTGGAGCAGAGCAGCGGAGTCTTCTGTGGAGTCTCGGTAGAGGAGCAGACGATTCCACACCCCTTGATAGCAGAGTATATGGATGTTTTTCCAGAGGAGTTGCCGGGATTGCCACCAGACAGAGACATAGAGTTCATGATAGACTTGGTTCCAAGAGCGGAACCCATCTCTCAGCATGTCTATCGGATGAACAACAGTAAGCTGGTGGAGTTGAAGAAGCAAGTGGATGAGCTGCAGAACAAGGGTTTCATCTGCTCGAGTTCGTCGCCATGGGGTACACCAGTGTTGTTTGTGCCGAAGAAGGATGGGTCAGTACGGATGTGTATTGACTATAGGGCACTCAACAACCTCACGATCAAGAACAAATATCCAATGCCGCGGATCGACGATCTATTTGACCAGTTGAGCGGAGCTCGGGTATTTTCCAAGATTGATCTGAGGTCGGGATATCACCAGGTAAAGGTGAAGAGGGAGGATATTTCCAAGACCACTTTCAGGATGCGGTACGGGCAGTTCGAGTTTTTGGTTATGCCGTTTGGGCTAACCAATGCACCAGCAGTGTTTATGAACCGTATGAACAAGGTGTTCCACCAGTATCTTGATCAGTTTGTGGTGGTATTCATAGACGATATCTTAATATATTCCAAGACTGAGGAGGAGCACGAGGAGCATCTACGGATAGTGCTGGAGATTCTCAGGAAGGAGCAGCTTTATGGAAAACTCTCAAAGTATAAGTTTTTCTTGGACCGGGTGGACTTCTTGGGGCACGTTGTGACTGGAGATGGTGTAGGTCCTAAAAAATCAAGTTGCATCAATCAACAAAGTCAAAAATTTAAGATATTCATCATTTTGATGAGTTGCGCAGACAACAGTTTGCGCAGACATCACTTTGCGCAGGCTGGTTTGCGCATGTTCCCAACTGCGCAGGCTGACGTGGCAGAAGTCATCATTGACTGAATCAAATCAGATCTTCCTGACAGCTGACAACACGACTAACGAGGAGGCTGTTCGTTTTTGACGCCGCACAGTGCTCGAGGGCGGCTGACAGGTGGCAGCGCAATCCGTGTTTGTGCAAACCACTTATGCGCAATCCGTGTTTGCGCAAACCATTTCTGCGCAGTTCATTTTGCATATTCTACCAATATAACTGACCAATTACGTGGCATTCATGCCATCAATTGCTCATTACGTGGCAACTGTCTATGCACGATCATGCGCATTTCAATCAAATGATGCCATGTGTCCCAGATAGTTGGCCCACGATCCAATAACTGCTTGCACAATCCAGTGCTGCGCAAACCAGTTGCTGCGCAAATCAGCTTGTGCAGTCCAAAATAACTAAAAATTAGTTATTTTCAGAACTCTATAAATAGAGTTTCAAGTCTTCATTTCAAGGGGATAAAAAGATCAGAGATCAGAAATCAGAGAGTTCAGGAGTTCTTGCCAAAGTGCTGCTGCATTCTTCCGAGACTTTTGTCTTCAACTTCAGAGGCTTTTGCCTTCAGTTTCCAGAGTTGTTTTCAACTTCAAAGGCTTCGTCTTCACAGTTCATATCGTCTAAGGGATAAAGCAATCGTTATCAAGATTGGATTCCTATAGTTGTAATTTTCCCAGAATTCTTGTAATCTTTATTACAGTTTGTATCAATAAAGTTTTATACTTTTATTTTTGCAAACAAAATGGCGACTCTGCTGGGGACAACTTTCTCCTCCGACGAGGAAGTAGCAACTCAATGTGACGTAGCGTCTATCGGGAAGATGCAGAAGACGCTGGTTGTTAAGGTCAACCAGACAGCCTACGAGGCGATGCTCAACTCCAAGACCACTCTCCGTACTGTAGCCACTTCTACTAAGAGCAGAGTGCGCTCAGTTTGGGTCTCCAAGTCTGCACAATCTGGCAGTTTTGCCACCAAGGATGCTGTACCAATTGCTGCACAATCTGCTAGTCAGACTGCTGCACAAACTGCTGTGCCAACTGTTGCACAGTCTGTCTCAGCAACTGCTGCACAATCTGTTGCAGTCAAGGCTGCGCAATCTGTTGCAACTGTTGCACAAGCTACTTCATATGCTGCATTGTCAAAACAGAAGACTCCTATGACTCTGGCGCAATTGGCAGTGGCTTTTTCTGTACAAAATAGCACTCTTGTAACTAAGGTGCATCCCAAGCACTCTAAGACAAGAACTCCTGATGCACTTCCTACCAAAGCTTCTAATGCACAAATGACTAGTGCACCTTCCACCCATGCGCAAACCAAGTCTGCGCAATCCAAGAAAAATAGCCTTTTGGCTAAATTTTCTTCTTCTCACAATAAAAGAAGAGATTCTACTCCTCTTCCCAAACACCCTATTGCCCCTGCGCAATCCATTGAGGGTAGTCCTTTGACTATTCCTCCTTCTCTTCAAAGCAAAGGAAAAGGTCCATTGGTCTTTTCTCAAACTTCCTTGTCTTATGACTTGGAATATAACAGAGGGAAACGCTCTTTAGCTAACCCTTCATCTCAAAACAAAGGAAAAGGCCCTTTAGTCTTTTCTCAGTCTTCTTCAGTCTTTACTGAAGAAGATCCATCTCAATGTGTCTCGGCTCCAATCAATTCAAGAACTCTGGCAAACAAGGATTCTTCTTTCCTTTATAACAAGAGTACTTGTACTAATCAAAGAGGTATTCTGCCTACTCCGATAGCAGAATTCCAGGACCTCCCGACTCTCCAAATTTGTCGTTCCAGACAGGGAAAACTGTTAGTGTCTCAAACAGAAACTCCTGAGGGTGAATTTGCTGACCTCAGAACTTATCTTAATCGACCCACTTCGGTAAAACGCAAACAGCCAATGCCGAAGGTTAAACATCATCAGAAACAAATCTCCAAAGTCAGAAATCCCGACACTTATGCCAATGAAGTGAGTACTTCCCTGTATACTCAAGGGACTAAACATTTGAAGAATCGGAATCATGTTCCAATTGTTATCAAAGAACAGATCCCTCGGAATTTTCCTCGTCCTGTTGTAGATCTTCGAGAACAGCTAAGACAAAAACAGAATAATGTCTCAATATCTCCATCTCAACCATCTGATCATCACTGTAATCATAAAGTCATCATCCAATGCTGTTGTCAAACGACAAAACGATCTGTCTTCGATCGTTTAACTTTTGCTAAATCTGAACCTATGTTAGAAGAAGACGAAGTTTTGTATGCTTCTGTTAACATGACTTCCCGAGACACTGGAGGTAAAAGATGTTCTAAGCATGGTAGACTCCGTAAGCCAAGCCAACGGTATTTGGAATTACTTCAAGAAACTTCTGAAGGAGTATTTCAACATACCCGTTCCCGAAGCCGAGATACAATCGGTCAAAGAAATCTTCCTCAAAATCCTTCAAGTCATCTCCCTGTTTCCCAGTCAGGAGATGATTCGTTTTCTGATTATGATGCATACAGTGAAAGTTCTGAACAAACAGTATCTTCTACTGTGCCAAGAGAAGTGACGGCTTATGTTGTCACCGATGATCCAGATGCTTCAACCTCCGCAAATCAGGAACAACGAATTGCTGCACTTGAAGACAAATTAAAAACTATGGCTGAGATGGTTGCTAGTATGCATTCCATCATTGTAGCACAGCATGTTACACCACCAACTGCACCTATTACTAGTCCAGAGATCATAGCGTCTTCAATACCTGCCAATACTGGGCTGGGGGTAGTGCCTCCTCAAATACCTCCTGTACAAGTGCAAGTACAAACTACGTCCAGTCATTCAGGAGCTGGGGGTAGTGCTTACAATGCTGTTCCTCCTCCTACCACTACAACTCAACCTGCTCCTTCTTCTTTATCAGAAGACGCCAATGAAGCTGTCAAACTCTTACGAACCCAGTTTGAAGCATTTAAAGAGAAAGACAATCTACAAAGGTTGGGGATTAAACAACCCTATCCGGTTGAATGGAAGGACGTCCCATTTCTCCCAAAGTACAAAATCCCTACAATCTCTCTGTTCGATGGCAGTACTTCCCCGAGTCAATTCATCAATCATTTTGAGGTAATGACTGTTCAACTTCAGCCAAATGACGCTCTTCTTACCAGAGTGTTTGTCGGTTGTTTAGCCGGCGTAGCATACGACTGGTACAGGAGTTTGCCCGATGGTTGCATCACATCCTTTTTAGGTCTCAAACAAATCTTTCTGGAACGGTTCTATGAAGGATTTAATGATATGACTATGTCAGCTCTCAACAAAATCAAACAAAAACATAATGAAACGGCTGAGAGCTTTATTGAACGGTTCCGCCGTGAAGCCTTGAAAATGCCTCCAGGGACTCCCGCTGCTGTCACTATTGATACTTGTAAGGCGAATCTTTTACCTATTATCAGTATGTGGACGGGATCAACCCAATTCCAAGATTGGCCCTCATTCATCGTCAACGCCAAAGCTGCTGAAGTAAGTGCCGACAAATTCAAACAATTGGGGGTACAAATATCTAATCCTGATCGCGATGAGCATCAGAATTCAGGTGGTGGCAATCGCCAGAACAATCGCAAAGCAAAAGAGACTTTAAACATTAACTTGAACAAAAATAAAGAGTCTTTGGCTGTCAATGTGGCCTCACCTACATCTACTCCTACTCCTTCTGCACCTCCACCGAGGAAACCTCGTCCGAAGGTAGAATATTCCTTTGACGAAAATGACACGGCAAGTATCTTTGAGTGTTTACTCAAAAGCAATAAAATTCAACTCCCTGATCCAAAGAAACCTGATGAAGTCAATAAGACTGATCATCCCAAATATTGTGTCTATCACCGATTCATTGGACATCCTACTCGAGCATGCTATGTGCTCAAAGGTAAGATTCAAGAGCTTGTCAATGCAGGTGTAGTCACTTTGCAACAAGATGAGAAGACTGTTACGGCAAATATGGTTTCAGTCCAATTTGGAGATTTCCCTCCGCAGATAATACAGCATGGTGTCATTCCGATTCCTAAAGCAACTCTTGAGATTGAGAATCTTTCGCTTCCATCCAATGAAGGTCTTATTCCCTTGTCTCTTGACAATGGTGAAATTATGTGGATCCAACCTGATCTTGCTCCAGAATTTGAGATATCTTCCAAGAAGAAAACTCGTTCTAAAGGCAAAACCAAAATCTGCAACATGGTATCTTTTGATCCCATTGTTGACGAAGAGATTCTGTTAGGCACCAGATCAGGAAAAGCTTATTTGAAAGATCATTCTGAAGGTCAAAGGGATCCTGCTTCTTCTTCCGAACCTACTCCGGCACAACCTGCATCTGCTGAAGACGTCCCTTCTACATCTTCACCAGTTGTAGTGTCAATTTCTCCTAAGCCAACAACGGCTGACAAAGGCAAGCAACAAGTTCGATTTGACAAACCTCTAAAGAAGTCATCTCCTACTGGGCTTGAGAAGCCTTACAATTTTGATATATTGGCTCAATTAGCCAATACACCAGCCAGGTTGTCAATCTTTGAACTCTTGCGTCTTTCCAAAGAGACACGAGAAACTCTAAGTGAAGCTCTGATGCAGGCTGAAACTTGCTTAACTCTTCTCAAGAAGCCAGAATCAGAATCAGTCTCTTGTCATCACAGTCATAGTGTCTTGGAACTGATCCCAAATATTACCTTCACTCAGGATGATATGCTAATGGAAGATAATAGACATGATCGTCCTCTTTATTATACAGGATATGTAGATTCAATGAAGGTTGATCGTATCCTGATAGATCCAGGGTCTGCACTTAGTATTATGCCAAAGACAATGCTAGATGCATTTAAGATACCAGTGCATAGTCTTTCAACCACGATCACTACTATTCTGGGATTTAATCAAGGAAAGAGTGAACCTTTGGGCAAGATCCGTCTAAAACTCCAAATAGGCAATCTTCGCACAAAGGTGACCTTTTATATCATTGACAATCATGGTTGTTCTTATAATGCTCTCCTGGGAAGGCCATTCCTCCATGAACACAATGTCGTTCCATCAACTCTTCATCAATGCTTTAAATACGTTGATGACAAAGGACAAGTTCATAAGGAAGTTGTGGACCTTTATCCTTTCAAGGGTGTTGAAGCTTATTGCAACGATGCTCGTATGTACAAGCACTACACCAAAAAAGTCATTTAGGAACAGTTTTTATGTGTTCCTTATATTTTTAGGAACATATTATAACCGTTCCTAAAAGTGGCGTTGCAATCTTTGGAACAGTTATAAAGCGTTCCTAAATTTAGTTTGGAACAGTTATCAAACGTTCCTAAAATTAGATTTTGAAACAGTTATCAAACGTTCCTAAATTATTTTTGGAACGTTATTGAAACGTTTCTAAATGTCATTTTGAAACAATTTACACTCGTTCCTAATGTAATTTGCAACATTTTTGCAATATTTTTGTTGCTAGTTTTGAAACACTTTATTATCGTTCCCATATATTTTTTTAATTTAAACGTCACGTACCATTTTTTAGATTGAAACACAAATCAGATAATTCATAAACTGACCATTAAAAATATAATAAGTAGTGCAGTATTTGTTTACTCATTCCCTAAATCAACATCTAAGAGCTCCATTAGATTAACCAAACCTATCAGCTTTATATAGAACAACTAATAACATATCAGAAAATTTAATCTTTATAAAATGTCGTCAACAGTATATAAAGTAACACTTTGTAGACTCATCTCTATAATATTCGCGCAACTAAACCATTCTGATCCTGATCTGTGACTGCAAATATGTTGATTTGAATCGTGCAGAATGACACATGGATGGCAGAAGTGCAGGTGTTTCCTATGTGCAACAGTGCTAAAAAAACTGGATTTTCCTATGTCAGGCAGATACTAAGAGCAATACTTGTTGAGGCAAACTCCTTACCTCCATTGAGCCACAAGACTAAAGGCTTCTCATCAGGGCCCGACGAAGCCTCGAAGAACCAATAGAAGAGCGCCCTTCCGTTCTTCTCATCCACCCTCACGTGACTAGCATAGTGGCGGAACCCCACTTCCGGCTGTCCAGGAAGTTCAGTCACAAGGTCTTGACTCCCCGGTGGGTTCTCGGTCTCCTCTTTGGGCAATGGCGTTTGTCTACTACAGGAGATCGGGCAGACACAGAGGAGAAGAGCACAGACAGCCAACATGGAGACACCTCTGAGCAATGCCATGCTTTCAAGTAACATCAGAGATCTCTATCGATGTGAGAGAAACATCTAAACCCCACAGGTATATATATATATATATATATATATATATATATATATATATATATATATATATATAGAAAGGTTGAGACTCTTCATAGTGGACAGAAACCTTGTTTATTGTAAAGGTACCATGCAATTGCTAGCAAATAGAAAGATGCAGATGCAGTGCTTCATCTGTGGCATCTGACATGGAATTTAGTTCATGGGGAAGGATCAGTGGACACTACTGGACTAGGTATTGTATTGCCGATTGTAAGATGAGCAAGTCCAATGTGTTAATGCAAGTGTCCAGCTCTTAATTTCAAGATTAGACGGAACGTTGTGGCGATAGACACTGACACCGGTCGACACGTATACTCTGTTTGCCCACTATGTTCTGTTCATTCTACGATTTATTTATCTACCAAGTTGAGTTTGATGTCAGTAAACCCAGGTGACTGATAGCACAACTTACCTAACTTTTTACCAAACTTGAACACATATAAAAGGGAAAAAAAAGCTATTTAGTTGTTATGACTGTTAATCCACCACTGATCCTCGGGTCTGTGATAATATCACAGTTGCACACAGGCAATATTAAGAGAGAGCAATAATGGTAATATAACAAGAGAAGCAATTGGTCCGAAGAACAAGGAACTTTCAGAATGAAGGAGGTTAACTAAATGAGCTGAGGTTATTATCTATGAACTTGGAAGAGTGAGTCCAATCCTAATTTCTCAACACGAGACATTACAAGGGGTGACATGATATAATCAAGTGAAGAAAGAAGTTTCAATCTTTGTATCAGTTGTTGCTATGGATTAAATGTACTGAAGTTGTCAGCGTTGAAGTTAGGGTACTGGTCCTAAACTATTTTATCATCACCTAAATTAAGTATCCCAAAATCAAGTAACTTAATGTCCTCACAAACCACTTAAATTTATGCATTTATAAACCCTAAATAAGTCCAAAATAGAAAATAAATACCGAGATGGTTGAGATTAAGGTACCTTAATTTTGATTGCTCGAGTCAAAGCCTCAACCACTTCAAGCAAGCCCTAACCTATATAGAAAACCCTAATTAGTATGTAAGAGATCAATTTCAGATTATGGAGGGTGAGGGAGGGCATGGGGGGAGGGAGAGAGGGGGGTATGGGCAGACTAAACTAGGTTAAAATCCATCAACGGAGAGGTGGTGTACTGGCTTAGAAGAGATCTATGGCATGGAGAGGAATGAGAGTTTAAATTTTTTTAATTAGACACATAAGACCTTAAACTCTAGTTCAAAAAAAAAATGTAAAGAATGGAAATGTACCTCTTCATGTCTTGCTTGTGAGTCTTCTCTTCCGATGCCGCCGAAATCTCGATGACTTCCTCCGAAGACGAAATCTTGATCTCCTCGTGGCCGGGGCATGCCAGAGTGATATCCAGCACCACCGGCGCCCGTGCTCTCGCTGATGCCATCGCCGCCGTCGTCGCGGTCGAGTTGATCATAGGACGCTCGACCACTACTGTAGATGTAGATGCAGATGCAGGTGGGGGCGGGTCGGCGATGGGCTTAGGCATGAGGAGCGAGAGCGCCGCGACCAAGACCTGTATTCATGCGACAGGGACTCCATCCGTAAATGGCCGTGGTCGTCGCTACTCTTGGTCGACCCACCTCCAGCACCGCGGAGGAGCGAATGGAAGCGGGTCATGAGCTCGAGGCCCTTGGCGATCTCTCTCGTCGCGGCTTCGTGGTCAATCAATTGACGCCAGCGGGAAAGGGCGAAGAGCAGATCGCAGGCCACCAAGGGCAGAGCAAGAGAGAGAAGGGTACAGATAAGATGAGAGAGAAAATTTGATTCTTATGGAACACTTGGGTTTAGTCACGTGACTATCACATGTGATCAAACACAAAAAGAAACCTTTGTCAACTGTTCCAAAATATAAAATAATTACTGAAATTTAACAAAAAGTAATTTTAGGAACATTTAACCAATTTGTAACATTTAAAAAGTGTTTCAGCTTCTAGGAACACTTACATTGTGTTCCAAAGCCAAAAGTGCAAAATGTTTCAAAATTGTTCTTTTGGTGTAGTGAAGGATGAATTTATGAAGGTAGTATTGGCTATGGATACTGAAAAAGATCAAAAAGCAGTACCTCAAGACACTCTTATCATACCTGTTAAGGGGCGAGTTTCTCATCCTCAATCTTCCAAGCCACTGGTTATTCACTTACCAGTTCAAAAGAAATCAGTTGATGCTGATGAAAATCAAAGGGAGCTCACCTCTTCTGAGCCACTTGTTATCGACTTACGTCGTAACAAAGACAAAAAGCAGCTCATTCCTTCTGAGCCACTTGTTGTTGATCTAAATCGCAACAAGGAAAAAAGGGAGCTCACCTCTTCTGAGCCACTTGTTATCGACCTCCGTCGTAACAAGCCTCCTCCATGTTCTTCTTCTCCCCCTCTTGTAATCAATTTGACCAAATCTGCTAAGGTTAAAGGTCCTGTTGTAAATACTGATGTACAAATCAATGAAAAAGCACCTACTTTCCAGTATATTGATGTTATTTATTATACTAAAAGTTATTTGAATATGTTAGATAGCTTCCAATCAATTACACTGGGAGTCGTACAATCTCTTCAGACAGAAGTCTCGCTTGAAGATCCAGATGATTCTTACCGTATTCATCCTTCTTTAAAGAAAGGTGAAAGTTCAGCATTTTTATATAAAAAACCAGAAATAAAGATTAACTATACGGATGATAGCAAAGTTAATGATACGGGACGTCTCCAGTTTTATCGTTATAGTCAACAATCAAAAGATATCCTCCGAAAGATGGGTTACGACTTTAAGAGAGGCCTTAACTATGGTAAAGGTAGACGAACTCCCATTCGTACAACAGTTCCAAACGGAAAATCACAAATGTATTATGACAGGACCAAGAAAGGTCTCGGATATACTTCTCCTCCACTGTTATCCCCAGCAGCTTCTGAATCAGATAGTGAAGAACATTCTAACTCTTCTGATTCCAGATCATGGGATTCCGATACCAGCATCGGTGAAGTCCATCGTATAATCGTATCTTCTAACATGGTCTCTGTTGAATTACCAGAAGGCTGTGATGAAGATGTTGAAGAAAGTCCGAAAACAGATCCTTGGGCTCAACATATGGATAACCAATGGGTACTTCGATTTGAACAACGTGAACCTCCTACTGAAGATCAACTACTTCAAATTGATGTAGGAGAAAGAGATTCACCTCGGCCAATTTTTATTAGCAAAAATCTTCCAGAAGCAGACAAACAAGAGTTGATTCTTCTTATTAAAGAATATATCGACGTCTTTGCCTGGAGTTATGAAGACATGCCAGGTTTAGATCCTAAGATTGCTACTCACAAACTGAACATTCTTCCTAATGCTAAACCAGTCAAACAGCAACAAAGGCGATTTAAGCCTGAAATGATGGACGCAATTGATGATGAAGTCAAGAAGCTCATCGCTTGTGGCTTTATTCGAGAAGAGCAACATCCTGATTGGGTAGCCAATGTCGTCCCAGTTCTGAAGAAAACTGGAAAAATTCGAGTCTGTATCGACTTCCGAGATCTCAATGAAGCATGTCCAAAAGATGAATTTCCTCTTCCTATCACAGACGTCATGATTGACAATACTTGTGGGTTCGAAAGGATATCTTTTATGGATGGATTTTCCGGGTATAATCAGATCAAAATGCATCCTGAAGATGAAAAGCATACATCTTTCCGCACTCCTCGAGGAGTTTATTGTTATACAGTGATGCCATTTGGTCTCAAGAATGCGGGTGCAACCTACCAACGGGCTATGAGTACCATTTTCAGAGAACATCTTCGTAAAACAGTCGAATGTTACGTGGACGATATTGCTGTTAAAAGTCGTCTAAAAGAAGATCACATCCAAGATTTGAGAATAATATTTAATCTCATGCGTCAACATCAGCTCAAGATGAATCCCACCAAGTCATTTTTGGGTGTCTCTAGTGGCAAATTTCTCGGCTTCGTCATTACCTCTAAGGGTATACACGTGGATCCCGAGAAGATCAAAGCCATCCAAGAGATGCGTCCTCCACGCAACCTAAAAGAGCTACGAGGATTCCAAGGCCGACTTGCGTACATCAGGCGATTCATTTCGAACTTGTCTGGACGCTGCAGACCATTCACTCAACTAATGAAGAAGGGTGTATCTTTTGTTTGGACTGAAGAATGTCAACGAGCATTCGACGATATCAAACAATATCTTATGAACCCACCAATTTTGGTGCCACCTATCTCTGGCATTCCATTCTTGATGTATGTCCGTGCTATGGACCATTCATTGGGTGCCTTACTTGCCCAAAAGAACAAAGAAGGCCATGAACAAGCTATCTACTATCTTAGCCGAACTATGATTGGTGCTGAACACCGTTATAGTCCTGTCGAGAAAGAATGCTTGGCTCTCATGTTTGCTGTGCAAAAGACGAGGTATTATATCATTGGTCAAACTATTCATGTTATATCTCGAGTTAACCCTCTCCGGGTACTCATGAAGAAACCAAGTACACTTAATTCTCGGTTGGCTACATGGGCAATCCTGCTAGCTCAATATGACATGGTGTATGTTCCACAAAAGTCTGTCAAAGGTCAAGCGCTGGCGGACTTCTTAGCAGCTCATCCTGTGCCTGAAACATCTAAACTCTATGACAAAATTCCTGACGAGACGTTAGAAGTCAACATGATCTCCGAAGAGTTTCTAACCTGGCGTTTATTCTTTGATGGTGCATCAAGAATTGGACCAAATGGTGCTATAGTGGCAGGTGTTGGAGTTGTTCTCGTTTCTCCAGACGGATTAACTATCCAAAGAGCCTACTCTTTAGATGAACCTTGCTCCAACAATGTGGCAGAGTACAATGCCTTACTTGTCGGCCTTCAGCTAGCTAAACAACTGAATGTTGAATATCTGGAAGTCTATGGTGATTCTAAATTGGTTGTAAACCAGGTTAGCGGAACCTATGAAGTCCGTCATCAAGACCTGGTGCCTTATTATGAAGCGGCAATCAATATAGCTACATCATTCAAAGCCTTCTTCATTGACTATGTTCAACAAGCTTGCAATACTGAAGCCGATGCTTTGGCCAATCTTGTAGCTGTCTTAGCCATCCCTGTCAAAAGGCATCAGGTGGTGGTTATTTCTAACCGAGAACTGTTCTGTATTGAGAACAATCGTAATATTGAATTTAGCAATCTTGCTGAAGTCGAAGTTATTGATGACGATTGGAGAACTCCTTTTATCGATTTCGTATTACATGACATACTCCCTGAAGATCCTAAGGAGGCTACAAGCGTTCGACGTCGATCTCTACGATTTTACTACAATCAAACCACCAAAGCACTCTATCGGCGAACTTATGATGGTCTTCTTCTACGCTGTTTAGCTGATGATGAAGCCAAACAAGTGTTGCGTGAAGCTCATGATGGCGTCTGTGGAGCACATCAACCTAGTCCTAAATTACAGGATCGTATTAGACGTATGGGTTATTATTGGCCCTCTATGGTATCAGATGCCATTGAATATGCAAGGAAATGTCGTGCTTGTCAAATCCATGCAGACTTCATTCATCAACCCTCGAAATTCTTACACCCGACTGCTGCTTCATGGCCTTTTGAAGCTTGGGGTATAGACATCATAGGTCCTATTAATCCTCCTTCTTCTAGAGGACATCGGTTCATATTGGCGATAACCGATTACTTCTCCAAGTGGGCCGAAGCTATACCTCTGGCTGAAGTCAAGACTAGCAGTGTCATCAATTTTGTTAAACACCATGTCATCTATAGATTCAGTGTACCTCGCAGAATCATTCATGACAATGGACCTCAATTCATTAGTCAGAAGTTCACTAGATTCTGCGATGATCATCGGATTAACAATGTTGCTTCGACGACGTACAATCCTGCCGCTAATGGTTTAGCTGAAGCCTTTAACAAAACCATTATTAAGCTCCTTAAGAAGTTTGTATCCACTAACAAACGAAATTGGAGCGAGAAACTTGGCGAATGTCTTTGGGCCTATCGAACTACAGTCCGCAATCCTACAGGCTTTACACCTTTCTCTTTGGTGTATGGCTGTGAAGCTGTCCTTCCTTTGGAGTTACAAATTCCTTCTTTAAGGATTGCTATTGCCAATGAGCTTACCACAGAAAATAATGACCTTCTTCGACTCCAAGAGTTGGAAGCATTGGATGAAAAGCGGTTAATGGCTCAACAACATATTGAGTTATACCAAGCCCGCATCTCAAAGACATTTAATCGTAAAGTGAAGGTCAGAGCCTTTCAGCAAGGAGAACTTGTTCTAACGGTCAGACGTCCTATGACTATGACTCATATGAGCAAAGGGAAATTCGATACGAAATGGGAAGGTCCCTATGTTGTGAGCAAAGTCTTCTCAAACGGAGCTTATCAACTTTCAGAACTTGATGGTCGAGTTGCTATGATGCCTATCAATGGCAAATTCTTAAAGAAGTATTATGTATAAATGTAAATATTTGTAAATTATCAGACAGAATCAAGTTCATGAATAAAATTTAAATTTTATTATATGATAGTACATATTAAAGGTCACTATCATCTTTTTCTATATTTGGACGAGGGCCACTGCCGTCCTTCTCAAAAATACGGTCAGCAAAAGAGTCAAGAACCTCCTTGCTGGATCCCACAAGAAACTTGCAGGCGGCCATCCTCATGGCTTCTTCTTCTTTAGTCCTTCCAGGTTCAAGCAGGAAGTCCAGAATGTCTCGTGGTGGCTGAGGTGCAGACGGACCTTCGCCCGCTTTTGCCTCCTTCGGCTGGATTGGATCGGCAGGGCGTTCTTCAGTGCCCTTCTCAACCTTCGAGGCGATTTCGGCCTTTTTAGATGCTTCTCCGGACGACATTTTTATGTTGAAGAGCAGAAGTGTTTATTCCTGTCAGATTTCTGCTATATTTATAGACAGAAGTTCCTCAAATAATGAAACGACGGTTCATCCGTTCATTTATTACATTCATCAGACGGTGCATCCGTTCATTAACTTCTGACGGTTCATCCGTTCATTTATCACATTTATCCGACGGTTCATCCGTTCATTACTACCCGACGGTTCACCCGTTCATTCATCATCACCGGATGGGTTATCCGTTCATTTCCATTTAACGGTTCATCCATTCATTAATCACCACTTGACGGTTCACCCGTTCATTGTCATCTATTATTTGACGGTCTTCCCGTTCATTCATCTCACAAACATTGACGATTCGTCATCGTTCATTATTTACATCAGCAACTTGTCGTTTTTATTAAGTTGTCAAATCGAAATAATTATACTCAATATATTCTGCCACGTCCATATTACCTATGAGTAGATATAATGAATATAATTATTTTCTATAAAATCATCAAGAAATATATCATGTCTTGCACCTCTGAATATATTTTAAATAATAGAATCACAACAAAATGTCTTTTATTTAATCAGAATATAAGACAGTACAAAAATGCTTCCACAGCAACAAAAACAAAGATACAAAAGAGTTTCAATTAAGAGGGAGGAACAATCAAATTGTTGATCTGTTGCTTCAAGGTCTGCAACTCTTCTTCGTGACTAGTTGTTACTCTCATTCTTGCTTCTTCCATCCCTTTTTCTTCATCAAAAACAAGCATATCTATTGTCCTGCGGGTAATTTCAGCACTATGAGTCTCTTCATACTCATTTTTCTCCTGAATTAGGGCATTGAGTTGTTTAATCATAAGTCGTTGATTGGCAGTTTCTTCTTCAAATTCCTTCTGAAGGCGAATAATTTCCGCTTTCAATCCAGTAAGCCTCTGTCCTTTGTTCTCAGCTGCCAAAGTAACTGATTCTATCTTTGAGTTGAATTCAGCTGACTTTGCAGAATGAGCTTCTAAAAGGTTCTGAAGGTTTATCCTTTCAATATCAGCTTCTTGGGCTAGTCGCTCATATTCGGCTTGCACCAGAGAGTCTATATTCTTCTTCTTGAGCTCCTTATATTTCTTTATGGATACTTCCAACTCATCCAATATATGTTCAAGAAGAATGGCTTGAGCCTCATCTCCTTGATCCCTTGTGGCTCTTATTAAAAAAGAAGTTGGCTTCCTAACCATAATAAAGTCAGCTCCTTCCTTCTCTATCATCTTATGAGCAAGAGATCCCAACGATTCAAAAAAGCATTTGGTAAATGATTGTACAACTTGCTGATTGATGGCTATAGTTCCAGGAGTCGAAGCTACCCCTGTTGAGGATGGGGTAGTCGGTTGCTCAATCCTTTGCTGCTGAATGATGGGTTCTTTAAACAAAGGAGCCAGAGTGGAGCTAGCTGCTCCTCCTGTTTGTTCTTCTGCAAAAAGTAAAATTATTATTTTACTAATTTGCCAATAAACAAAAAGATCAAATAAAAATAGTCTTACCTTGATTTGATCTAACAACAACTGTATCTCCTGCTGGACTAGACTCCCGTTGAACGGAAGTAGCTTCAATTGCGACAGCTTGGCTGCTACCCGCTTCAGAACCGCAAGATAAGTGATGGCTACTACTAACAACCACCGTCGGAATAGGCACCATAGCCAGGTCCATTGGAGGTGTTGGTAGAGTATCAAGATCTGCAAGAACTACAAATGAAGATATTAGATATCAATCTATTTTAAAGAAAGAAGATTGTTAAATCTTGTTTTATACCTTGGGGTTCGGTGGCGGGATTCTCTTGCTGAACATCTTCACCAGCCGCTTCTTCAGGAGATATTTCTATCTCGACGTCTTCATCAGGGTTAACAACCTTTTCTACGGACGCCTCTACTTCAATATCCTTTTTAGGATCCGAAGCATCATCGGCGGTATCAAGAGATATGTGTTCTTCGTTGTCCCCTTCAGGATTCTGTATATACTCATCAACATTTCCAGACGAAGAGCTTTCTTCATCCTTATCTTCTTCTTCTTCTTGGGCTGCATTCCCACTGTCAGTTGCGGTTTGATCCTCCTGCAGGCTATAACAATCTTCTAAAGCTGCGATCATTTCACGCTCTTCTTCTTCACGAAGAGTCTTAGGAGTAGGAGGAAGCTGAGTCGTCTCCGCGACAGGTGAAAGAGGTCGTGTAATATTTAGCTCCTCCTCAATGATGTTTTCTCTGAGTGTTTCAACTTCAATTCTTGGGGCAAAATCTCCCCTCTGTTCATTCTTCTCGAGAGTTTTGCTCCCTGATTCAGAAGCGGGTGTGGGGGATGCCATTAAAAGTCCTGCAGCAGCATCTACTGAAGTCAGGAGTTGTATAGAAGAAGACTCTTCCAAGACTCTTCTGGTAACTACTCTTTTCTTTCTGTGTAGAGGCCTAACAGGACTCTCTACATTTTCTGGCTCTGTTCGCTTTTGCACGGAAGTTGGTGTACTGGCAATTTCTTGATGAGTCTCGGCCAATTGCCGGGATTGAGATCTGGTAGTCACCTTTTCAGAAGAAACATCAAGAATCAATTTCTTCTTCGCTACAGGAGCAGGAGGCTCCTCTCTTCTTCTCTTCTTCGCAGGAGATTTACCCACCTTCAATGAAATACGAAGTGGTGCATTCACTTCTTAGGGGAATATAATATCCCTTGTAGTCTCCAGAGGTGCATCTGCCGGTTCCTGTGCCTCCTCATTTATAGGGATTGATGGAGCAATTCTCCCTCTTCTCAATCTTGTTGCAGTGGCAAAACTATCTGCGAGATGGAAATTCTCGACAAAAGTATTCGCTGATGTGTAAAATACGGAGTATGTAAAAAGCATTCGAGGACCCTGAGGAGTAGTCCTTGCTGGCATGGAGAAAGTAGCTTTTGTATCACGGGCATTGTAATAAGCCCAAGCCCTAGCTCCGTCTATCAGATAACCCTTGCCTTGGAGGCAGGTAATTGCGTTCCCTACGTGGAACTGATCAAACCCAAACTGTCTAGCAAAATGGCTTGGGAGGTATGGTTCTAAGTAGCACTCTTCTTCGAATCGGTAGACCAAATGAGATGGTCGAATTGTCTTCAACCATTCAAAAGCGACACGAGTTAGAGGCTGCAGTTTCGAATCCACCATATTCGTGGGCATCTGATCATACCCAGCAGGGAAAGGAGCGCAGCAGAAGTTCCAGCCTCTGTTCAGATTCAACATAAATCTACATTCAGATAAGGAAGTATATTTCCATTTTCCATCGGAATACCTTCGAAGAAAACTGCCGTCAACTGGTCCCATGCCAGGATCCATTAGAGTTGGATAGTGAAGAAGCAACCATCCAAATAAATATGTATATGGCAGTTCTAAGCGAGGAAATTCTCTCTCTCCTTTCGCTTTCAACATCAAATCAATATATAAACGGAGACTGGCGTTCAGCTTACAGGTCATTGCTGATAGTAAGTCCATTTTATAGCCAAAGACCAATTTAACAGCTGCAAACAAGACGCCACGGTGAAAACGATCCACTGCACTGGATCCGGGAACCACGAACCTTCGCAGCCAGTATGTCAAGAAACCCGCCAATTGTGCTTCTTCTGACATGGGTCTATAGCCCATTCTCAAGTAACTTTCCAAATTATCTCCTCTCTTCAAAGGAGGATATTCATGGTCATCCATCACTTCTTTATCAAAATGACCACTCTGTTCCATTAATTTTCTGACCTCTGTATGGCTCAAAGGTTTGAAGAAGGTTGGGTAACATTTATCGTTCTCCTTGGTTTTCTTCTCCTCTATATGATTAAGAAACAGATATGGTAGCCACTTTGAAGAATAACAAGTATTGGCAGTGGCACTCTTGTAAAATAAAGAGCAGATCTTGTAATGGCACAATAGTTCTTCGAACACTGTCACCATCTCTGGATTCTCTTTTCTGAGCTTGTTCAACTCATCATTTGTTGGTACATACTCCTCATACGGAGCATCTGCCATGGGCAAGAACGAGATATACTTCATCTCGTGGAGCGCAAAGCCCATCTCTCCCCCTGGGGTCATGAAAGTTCTAGTCCTGTAGTTGTATCTCTCAGCTAAGGCTAAGAACATATGAGGATTGGGAGCAAATCCATATACAGTCGCATGCACTGCTTCATACAGGTTGATTTGTTGGAGTCTGTCTTGGAATTTTCCCAGAACCCAATTCGCGATATAACTCCATCGCTTGTAGTCCGGATTCACCAGTCCAGTCATTCTTATATCTTGCTTCGGATATTTTCCTTCAACCTTCGCAAACTCATTTGCGAATATTGGTGTCCTAACAGGCATTAGCATGGAGGAGTTCTCTGGTGGAATGCAGCCAGGTCTTAAGCCTCTCAGTAGGACACTATATCTGTCAGAAGAACTATAAAACATGTCCTTATGATGTGGCCCCTTCTTTACGAAGATTTTTCCTGCCCGAGCATCCTGAAATAGAGTGATATTCCATTCCATCTTCCTTGGGTAGCTCGCATGAGCGTACCGTGACAAAGGAAGGCATCGAGCAATGTCGGGTATAAAAAAGGATCTATCTTGCTGGTGAACTACTCTATCTTCCATCCTTGGCCTGGGCTGAGAGGCTCTCTCAAAGGCATCACCGAATAGGAATAAAGGTTTCTTGTGAATTATAGCATCAGCTGATTCTAAAGGCTGTCCGTTCATCAAACACATCAAAGTTTCATTGTCCTATGAAATCAATATAGCCTGACGGGAGGCCGACAGATCATATTGAGGGTAATGGACATGAGACAGATCCTCTTTGTATTCAAACTCTGTGAGGGTTCCCACAAAATGTTCGTAATCTGGATCTTCATTGACTTCAACTGCATTAACAAACAGATGAAAATTAGTCCAAGACAAAGTTTTTGTTTTTAAACATAAAACATGATTTGTGCAACATTAGACTGCGCTGACATGATTTGCGCAATCTCAGATTGCACTGACATGACTTGCGCAACATCAGTTTGCGCAATATAAAAGTTGCGCAAAGCAATTGTTTGCGCTGATATCTGCGCAACTTAATCGTTTGCGCTGACTTCCTGTCAGCACAAATCAACAAATTGCGCAAGAATGCAGCCTTCATAAAAATGAAGAACTGATAGTTCATGCAACCGAAACCCTAAAAAGGGTGGCACAATATGATTTTATCTCTAAAAAGAGATGAGTTTCAAGGGAGTCGAATCACCCTAAGAAGGGGTTTTCGATCGGTTCAATTACCTCTCAGAGCAGGATGTGCGGATTCGTGTCGGAAAGCTCGCCGTGCAACTCTGTCAGAAGACTCGGCCGGAGCTTTTCCCTTCGCGGCGGCAGTAGCGGCAGCATTTGATCGTCGTGGAGCCATGACAAATCGTCGGAGAAGAAAGAAAGAAAGAGTTCAGAAATTCTCTCTCAATTGCACGAAGACAGCAAGTAAAGAATACTTTGAAGTATGAAGAGAATTATTTATAATTTTCAAAAAAAATGAAACGGCCGCCTCGGATTGCGCCTAAACTTGTGGTCTATTCGCTTTGCGCAGACAGCTCATCATATTGCGCAAAATGATTCAACATTCAAAAATTCAAAGTATTTCGAAATTTTGAATACAATCAACTTTCGAAAACTTTGAAGGGGGTCTTGTAGGTCCTAAAAAATCAAGTTGCATCAATCAACAAAGTCAAAAATTCAAGATATTCATCATTTTGATGAGTTGTGCAGACAACAGTTTGCGCAGACATCACTTTGCGCAGGCTGGTTTGCGCATGTTCCCAACTGCGCAGGCTGACGTGGCAGAAGTCATCATTGACTGAATCAAATCAGATCTTCCTGACAGCTGACAACACGACTAACGAGGAGGCTGTTCGTTTTTGACGCCGCACAGTGCTCGAGGGCGGCTGATAGGTGGCAGCGCAATCCGTGTTTGCGCAAACCACTTATGCGCAATCCGTGTTTGCGCAAACCATTTCTGCGCAGTTTATTTTGCATATTCTACCAATATAACTGACCAATTACGTGGCATTCATGCCATCAATTGCTCATTACGTGGCAACTGTCTATGCACGATCATGCATATTTCAATCAAATGATGCCATGTGTCCCAGATAGTTGGCCCACGATCCAATAACTGCTTGCGCAATCCAGTGCTGCGTAAACCAGTTGCTGCGCAAATCAGCTTGCGCAGTCCACAATAACTGAAAGTTAGTTATTTTCAGAACTCTATAAATAGAGTTTCAAGTCTTCATTTCAAGGGGATAAAAAGATCAGAGATCAGAAATCAGAGAGTTCAGGAGTTCTTGCCAAAGTGCTGCTGTATTCTTCCGAGACTTTTGTCTTCAACTTCAGAGGCTTTTGTCTTCAGTTTCCAGAGTTGTTTTCAACTTCAAAGGCTTCGTCTTCACAGTTCACATCGTCTAAGGGATAAAGCAATCGTTATCAAGATTGGATTCCTATAGTTGTAATTTTCCCAGAATTCTTGTAATCTTTATTACAGTTTGTATCAATAAAGTTTTATACTTTTGTTTTTGCAAACAGATGGTATCTCAGTTGACCCCAAGAAAATTGTAGCAGTCGAGGCATGGGCAGCGCCGACTTCAGTGGCAGAGATCAGGAGTTTTCTGGGGCTGGCAGGATATTATCGGAGATTTGTGCAGGATTTCTTCTGGGTTGCAAAGCCGTTGACACGGTTGACCCGGAAGGATGCTGAGTATATTTGGTCAGAGGAGTGTCAGGCAGCTTTTGATGAGTTGAAGAAGCGGCTTACGACAGCTCCGATTCTGACATTGCCTTCAGGATCAGGTGGTTTCACTATTTATAGTGATGCTTCAGGGAAGGGGCTGGGTTGTGTGTTGCAGCAGCACGGGAAGGAGATTGCCTATGCTTCCAGGCAATTGTGTCCCAATGAGAAGAACTACCCTACCCACGACCTGGAGCTGGCAGCAGTGATATTTGTTCTGAAGCTGTGGAAGCATTATCTGTATGGCGAGAGGGTGGAGATCTTCACGGATCACAAGAGCTTAAAGTATGTGTTCACTCAGAAGGAGTTGAACATGAGACAACGCAGATGGCTAGAGTTAATGAAGGGTTTTGACATCCTACTTCAGTACCACCCCGGGAAGGCCAACGTGGTTGTCGATGCCTTGAGTAGGTATCCGACAGCCATGTGTTTGACCATGGATCGGTATTTGCTTGCCGACTTGGAGAGCCTTGGGATTGAGGTGATCGCGCCCGGAGTGCAGATGCAGCTATGGGGGATGCAGATTCAGTCAGACTTGGTGGAGAGGATCAAGTCAGCATAGTTTGAGGACGTTGCTCTGCGGTGTCTTCGAGAGCAGGTTCGAGCAGGATTGCTGGAGGGTGAGTTTTCTCTTGCAGAGGATGGTGCCTTGAGGCACGGTTCCAGATTATGTGTGCCCAGCGGAGAGCTCAGGGAGCAGGTTATGTAGGAGGCCCACAGATCTCAGTACTCCATACACCCGGATGCCAACAAGATGTACCGAGATCTGAGGGAGCATGTTTGGTGGTCCGGGATGAAGCGGGAGGTGGCTCGCTTCGTAGCTAGGTGCTTGATCTGTCAGCAGGTCAAGGCGGAGAGGCAGAGGCCCGGTGGATTGTTGCAGTCGCTGCCCATTCCCGAGTGAAAATAGGAGCATATCACTATGGACTTCGTATCAGGATTGCCGCGTACACCAGGAGGAAAAGACGCAATTTGGGTCATCGTTGACAGGTTGACCAATCGGCCCACTTCTTGTCATTCAAGGTGGGTACGTCAATAGAGAGGTTGGCAGAGATGTATATGCGACAGATAGTCAGGATTCACGGGGTTCCGGTCAGCATCGTCTCAAATCGGGATAGCCGTTTTACTTCCTATTTTTGGAGGAGTCTGCAGACCATCTTGGGCACTCAGCTCAAGTTTAGTACTGCATACCACCTCCAGACGGACGGACAGTCAGAGCGGACTATTCAGACCCTTGAGGATATGCTGCGGACGTGCGTCCTGGACTTTGGAGGTTCCTGGGAGGATCATCTTTATTTGGTGGAGTTTGCTTACAACAATAGTTTCCAGGCCAGCATTGAGATGTCACCTTTCGAGGCTCTGTACGAGCGTAGGTGCCGTACACCCTTATCCTGGGATGATGTTGGTGAGCGAGCTTTACTGGGGCCAGAGATGGTTGTTGATGCGGCCGAGAAGGTGAAGCTCATCAGGGGCAGACTTCGTGTGGCGCAGGACAGACATCGGCACTGGGCCGATAGCCATCGGAGGCCCTTGGAGTTTGAGGTACAGATTAGAGTAGGATTAGATTTAGGTTTCTTGTTGTGATTTTGATCATGTTGTTTATTATAATTAATTGTGACCTTGCTTGTGATTAGATCGGAGACCAGGTTTTCTTGAGGATATCTCCGACTCGTGGTATGATACGTTTTGGTGGAGGCGGGAAGCTTAGCCCGCGCTTCATCGGCCCTTTCGTTATCAGCGGGAGAGTCGGTGACGTTGCATACAGGCTAGACTTGCTGCCTGTACTAGTGGGGGTCCACAACGTATTTTATGTATCACAGTTGAGACGGTACGTGGCTGACCCTAGCCATGTGCTCGATCATTCGGAGATTGAGGTTGGACCTACTCTCAGTTATCCTCAGCAGCCTGTGGAGATTATGGATCGCTGGGAGAAGGTTCTGAGGAACCAGGTGATACCCTTGGTACGCGTCGCATGGAGGCATCATTCTCCAGGAGAGTCGACCTGGGAGCGGGAGGATGAGATGCGCAAGCGGTACCCCTATCTTTTTGGACCGTGAGGTATACTTTTCTATCCTTCTCAGCAGTTTAGTTTCGCCTTTAATTTCGAGGACGAAATTATTTTAAGGAGGGTAGATTTGTCACTACCACTTTTCTAGCTTGGGAGTATTTTGATTATTTTTCAAATTTTGGGAATTTTTGGAATTATTATGTATCATTATGATTTATTAGAATTAATATGATTTTTGGTGATTTTTGGTGATTTTTAGGATAATTGATTTTGGGCCTATAGTTGACTTTGACTTGTGTTGACTAGAAGACTAGCCTAGTGACTAATCTAGGTTATGGCCACTTAGTTAGGTTAAGTAACCTTGGTTTGACCTAATTTAATGAGGTTTAAGTCATTGGAACTAGTTAGGAGTGATTTGGAGTTGTTTAGGCTAATATGGCTTAAGACTTCATAAGTCATGACTTATGGTTTTAACCATTTAATAAAACAACTTAGCCATAGCCTATGTGACTTGGCCCAAAGCCCAAAATTAGCAACCCTAACATTTTGTCCAGCCAACCTAGGGATTCCCCTACTATTTAATCTCTCCTAAAATCTAGGGCTAGCCTCTTCCTTAGGAATTTATTGCAAGAGAAGAAAGAGGTGAGTTCCCATGTTCAAAAATCCCTAGAAAATCCATTTTTTCTCCTTTTTAATCCAAACAAGTTGCAATAGTTTCTAATTATTGTTTTCTTGCTGTTGGAATTGGTTGTTCTCAGTTTTCTAACAATTTGGAGGAGTTTCACCATCAAGGAGAACATCACTCATTAAAGCTTTTTGAGAGTTTTGATTCATTGAGGTAACTCTCTATCCACACCATAGAATCCTGAGATTTTTGCATCGATAGGGAGCCCTAGACCTAACCTAACAGTAGGAATAGGAAATCCTAGGTTTTCGTGTCCTTTCGTGTCCAAATAGGACACGTATCAGTGAACAATGCAACGTGTTTGTGGAAATGCCACTGTGGATTATTTTGTGTTATTTTCGAATAATTTCTGAATGAGAAATTTCGTTTTGATGTCGCTTACAAGATTTTATTGGACTGAGATTGTTTCGTGCTCGTGTCGTGTCATTTTGGACACGCGTGCACGTGTGCTGCACACGCTCGCGCGCGTCCTGGGGGATCCCCTGCATCTCGGGGTCTCCACAGGACACGACACATATTTCCTTGACACAAAACTTTGAGGGAACATTTGGGCACCTCCTGACATCACGTTCTCCAAGTTTCGTGGGACTTCGTGCACTGGTTGATGAGAAATCGACCGTGCACAGGTTTTTTTCTGACTGTGCGTACTGTGTAAACACGCACTGACACGGCCCTACAACTCTGGACACGACACGCACTAATACGATGCAGACACATGAACACGAGAACCTATACCTAGTCTAGTTGGGGACACGAGCACGGAGCCTGAGATGGCCTGTGTCGGGTGCACGACACGCGTGCACGCCCGCACGATGCTACCCAGTTTCCTGTGTCCTGATTTACCCGTTTGGGTTTTAACTTGAATGGACACGTTTGTGTCCACTTTTGTGGACACAAACTCATCACACGGCACGTGTATATGCTGTTAGTTCATTACCAACCTTAAAATTGGTATTTTAATTCGAAATTGTGGTTAATTTTCTATTTCCTAATTTTTGTGAAAACTGTGTATTCAAGTATCCTGTTCTTTTTTTTCCAGTTTTAATATGTGATCTTTGGCAATCATTTTGACCATTTTAACACTGATGTTTGTATGGTATTAAACCCCTAACTTGTCCTCCTATGTGTATTCTTGTAGTATGTCAAAATTTCGATTGTTTTGGGTGTGGGTTGGACTCAAATCTGAGTTTCTATGTGGTGGACTGTTTTGACAGTTTCTAATAACTGAAACCTATTCCTGCATTATTGAACCTTCCCTAAAATCTGATTTGTGTTGAATGGGGATGACTGGTTTGGGGTTTAGTGAGGGCTAAATCTGAGGTATCAGTTTCTCCACTGTTTTGCTTCACTTTTATTCACTGTTTTCCTCACTTTCTACACACACACAGCCCATAACACATTACACACCACCACTGCCATGTTTTACTCCCTAACACACAACTGTCACTCACTCACCACACTCTCATGAGCACACACACTGATTTCAGTTTCTGTGCACTCCACTGTTTCAGTATTAGCATGTTCATCTATTTCACATCACCCTCACACCACTCACCCTAACACTCTAGTCCTACACACTAATCACAGATCACCCTATCCTCTAGAACACACACACACATACACTTGGACACTTACACTAGTGTCCCCTCTCTATACACATGTGTATATGTATGTATGTGGACACATAGGTTGTATGGTATACTCAATAGCCTATAGGTTGTTTTCTATGTTATCCTTTATTACACATATGTGTGTATCATATATATACATATATGTATATATATATATATTTTCTCTTGTAGATGTGTGATTATATATATATTATATAGGTAGGTATATGGATATACTAGCCTATATGTATATAGGGATATTCATATACTTTCTTATGTGATAATGGTATAGGTACATATGTGCTATTGGCCTATGGTGTGTCTATTAGACTAGTGGGCCTAGAATTGACTTGTGTAGTCTAGTTAGACTTAGAAATGGCTTCTTAGACCTAGATTAGACTAATTGACTTAGGTTTGACTTGGTTGACCCAGTTTGACTTCTAGGGTTGACCAGAGTTGACCAAGAGTTGACTTTGGCCTAGATTGACCTAGATTCATGTAGTATTCATCGTAGTGCATCTTATTACTATTCTGGACTTGTTTTGACTTGTGCTGTTCTAATAGGAGCCAAACACCACTCCTTGGACAGTACTTGTTAGTTGGACACTCAGATACCAGGCGAGTACATTTTCTGATCATTTTATATCCTGTTAGAATTATTTTCCTGCTTTAGATTACTATACTTGATGCTGGCACGTTGGTAATACGGATTAGTACTATATGGATCCTTTCTTGAGATGTTATCCCCTCAGGGAGCATCGTATACTACATGTTCTGTGCATTTCACTTACATGGTGTATCACTATGCTTCACGGTTCTTCGATCACTTGTGACATGTACTCTCATGATCACAGAGTCTTTCCAGAATCACCCATTTATGGGCATTCCCAGAATCACCCATTTATGGGCTATCCATGTATCACCCCTTGTGGGCCTTTGTATGAAATCATAACATAACCTGGTTGTATCCTTGTGTATTGATTGGGGGTACGGGGGAGTAGAAATAGCATGTGAATAATTCCAAATAATATAATCTTGAACCACCTCTTCTGAATCACCTCTACCTGTTCACATGTCTAGCTTGTACTCTGATTCACTAGTCACTGTTAGTTCTCTACTTATAGTAGATATTTCTATTACAGTTCTCTCTCTGTTTACATACTGTATTTCTTTCAGATCCTGTATCTTAATTTACTGCATGATTATATTTTTCTAACCTGCCATGATCTGTTGAGATGTATTGTGCTCGCTCTTGTCCTGACTGGACCTGTTGAAAATATTACAGAGGACGAGGAGGAGGCTGGTGTGGATACCTATTACGGTGCCACCTTAGATGAGATGTTGGACCTGGACCATCAGCAGGCCCCACTAGCTGTGGATGACACACCCTTAGACTAGGATGTTTTCATTTCAGTATTTCATGGATGATTGTACTTATTGATACTTGGGATTTGGGATTTGTATTATCTTAGACACTTAGACTTTCTGATGTACTTAGGATTTTCTTTCATTTCAGCAGTTTCATTTATCTATCTATCAGCTATGTTATCATCTGTTTTTCCTTGAGTTTTATATCATATCGTGCTTCTTCTTCCTTAGTTGTGATTGAGTCTACTTTTATCATGTCACCCCCATTCGGGGAGTATAAACTGTTTAAGCTTATATTGCTAGATGTTGTGACCTAGGACAGCGTTCTACCGCCGACACTGCGGCGTAGGCTGGACGTACCCACGTCTCGTGCCCTAACTCTAGGGTGCAGGTCGTGACAGCACCCAACATAGGACCTCCTCCTCTCTTATAGGGAGAGGGACAATTTAGTCCTTTCATCATCGTTGAACCAAAGCACATATGTCGGACCAAATATCCACTGTGCTTTATATTTTATATATATATATATATATATATATATATATATATATATATATATATATATATATATATATATATATACTCTCTATAAATCCTATTGAGATGAGGAGAAGGGATTTGATGGATTCCAAATTCTCGTTGCTTTGCTATTGGATATAAGGTTTTGGGATTGGTTGCATCCCTTCTACGTATATCCAAACTATGGATATGCATGAATCCTTCTTGTATTTTAAAAATTATTCGAACCTAATCCCATAAACCTTTAAAACTAGATTAGTCAAATCCTAAGTCAATATGTTGTCATTATAAGTATTTAAACTAAAATTCGATACCGTCAAAATAATTTAAAGCACTATTCGATATTATCCAATAGTTTAAATCTTAATCCAATGATTCAAAATAACCTTTAAGTTAATCATCAGTAATGACTTACAAGAATTATTTAAATCTCATTTAATATGATCAAATATCCAATTCATATAATTCAAATCCTTTTCAAAGAAAGGGTCAACCTAATAAATTTAGAGTGACATCTAATATTTATAAGGTAATCCGTATCATCCATAAACTTAAATAATTCTAATAATCGATTATCATGGCAATTTTGAAGTAGAAAATTAGCATAAAATAACATAAGTAAAATTTGACAATCTAAGATGTTCAAAACCACACTTAAAAATAAATTAACAAATTCTTTTGTTCACAACATTCATAAGTCTAAGAATTCATCAGAACCTTTTGAAAGTCTAAGATAATCGAACATTTTGTAATGCGGAAGAAGATAAAAAGAAATATTTTTATTAAGACCAAATAATAATCTCAAATCATGATTGTTAACAAATTTTGGAAAAACAAGTAAAACAAAATATTCGTAAAAATAATGTTTATATGTTTCAAGGATGATTTAACACTTGAATACGAAAATAAGGTAAAAATTGAAATTAAATAAGTAATAATAATAAACAAATCGGAAAATGGGCTTACAAATCTACCCACCTTAGAAATAAATTCGTCCTCGAATTTAAGGATTAGGATGATCAAATCTTTCTAAGATTTTATATAAATATTGAATTTAATAAATCAAGATCAATCCATAATGATTTTAAAAAATAATCCCATGTTTTATTTAAAATATAAAATGCATTTGATCGAATCTAAAATATAATATAATAATAATTTAAATGAATAATGTGTTTATCAAATGACTTGGAAATTATGGTATATATTATTTAAACGGAATATATCTTTATTAGTCCAAGACTGAATCAAACAAATTATAATATAACAAATGAATTTAGTTTATAATTAATATTCACAAATAATTTAAACGATGTTTTATAAATTCTAAAAAAAAGGAAAAAAAAATTGACTTGACAAAAATTCTAATGCAATCCAAATATATTCTATAGTGGTAAATAAAGTCTATTTTCTAACCAAAATTTATTAAAATAAACAAAATAAAACTTTTGAAAGTAGGGATGTGGGTTTACAACTCTACCCACCTTAAAAATATTTTGTCTCCAAAATTTCAAACATCACGATTTAGGCACGACTATGAATAATCAAGAAACTAAAATATTTAATTGATATGAATAAAACAACGAAGGGTATAATCAAGGGAGTGATATGATTCATGATCTAATTAGTCACGTGTAAAAAAAATGACAAGGATACTAAACAAAAGGAGAGTGTGATTCGGTACGACAAGTATTCGGTCAAATGGTCTAGTTGACAAGCAAATGTTTTAAGAACGATCAAGGGTGAAATGGTTGGGCACGAGCATGATCATGATCAAAATAGTTGTGACCGTGGTTGGAACGAAGGTATAACCTTAGCTATGATTTAGTCATGATAAAATGGTTTAAGATCGATCAAAATTGAAATCATCTTGGTACGAACAACTAGTTGAACAAAATTATTTAGGCACGATCATGGAATCGAATTCTAGGATGACAGACGAATTGGCACGATCGAAATAGAATCAAATAGTTTGGCCGTGATCAAAAATATTTAAGGACGATCCAATCGAAATCGTTCCAACACGAACGATGGTGTGGGCATGATCATAGAATCAAACCTAGGAAAGGATACGAATTGACTCGATCGAAATATAATAAAAGGAGTCCAGTCATGATCAAAATTGTTCAGGGATGATTAAGTCCAAAATTGTTTCGATATGCCTAAAATATTTATCCACGATTATTTAGGCACGAGTTTAGAAATAAAATCTAGATAAGTTTAAGAATCTAGTCAAAATTACATTAAAAGGTGACAACCTAAAAAATAGAAGGATAAGAAAGGAAAGGAGAATTACCGGTTTATTGAGAAGATTGTGACTAGGAATAAGCACAAATCAATTTAAAAACTTATAGTTACATGCCAATAAGACGTAGTCTCTATGGTATTCGAAACTCGTAAACATGATCGAAGTCATTTTACCGAGAATTTATGCCTCGCCAGTGTACAACTAGCTGCAATAAACTCTTGATTCCATGACTCAAGCAAGGATACGGTAACGATTACCCTATCAACTCTATCCAATCTGGACATAATAACTTAAAGACGAAGATAGGACTACCAAGATATAGCTTTGACAACATCCGATAACTTATACTTACTCGAGATTACTTCAACTTAGGGATCATGCCTCGCCAGTGCGCTGCTGGCTGCAGTGAACCTACAGTCTCTATAGGTCAAATAAATGGCGACGGTGTGCGGCTGTCTGCCATCATAAGTCATCAGAATTATTCCAACTATATCCTCCAAGAATATCAAGGAAGTTTAAAAATATCATACAATTTGATGAAGATATAAAAGTGCAAGTATCTGTTCTTCAAGTATAAGATTCAATTTCTTGAAAAGAAAAACAATTGATTAGGAAGGATGATGATCGAAGTCGAAATAAGTAAAAAAAATTAATTCTTATTTCACGGGTATTCAATATTTAACGATTGAGAGGAAAACTTTTGAATCTAAAAAAAAAAACTTAACTCGAGATTAGTAGACAAATGAGGGAGAAGTTATTTTTGAAAATAATTCCTTAGGTCCAAGGAAAAGAATATAAGTGGTACGAACTTATGATATGGCGGTGTTTAGAGAAGACATAAAATAAAATAGTACAAATGATCATTATTAGGGAAAAAAAATGACTGAAGGCAAAAAAAAATATAAACTTAAATTTATATTTTTCTAATATTCAAGATCGAGGAAAAAATACGTATAAAGCACTATGTCTACCTATTATGAATATATCTTTACACAAGTATATATGTCTAGCCTAAAGAAACTCCAAAAATTCCAAAAAAATCAATCTAAGAGAAGATTATTTATTTCTGAGTAATAAGTTTAAATAACAATAATACATATATTATATCAATTATACAATTTATAGAAATTATTCACGAGACTAAATATGGACCACCAATATATATATATATATATATATATATATATATATATATATATATATATATATATATATATGCATATATATATATCTACATGAAAGTCGTCGGTTGCTCTACATGACTACCAAGGTTTGGGTTGTGTTCGGACTAGTTTAGGATAACTGAGTCTTCTAAAAGCCAATAATCTTAATAATAAGTAATTAAATTATTCCTAGGGTTATGTCACGATTTGTCCTAATTTTTTTAGTTAAAACACACCTATGACTCGACCTTCTCTACCATGGCTAGAACTCTAGTCAAAGCACTCGATCACACTCTCAGTGCCAAATTTTTTGGTCATCTTGCACTCCAAAACTTAACCGTGACTAAGGCCTCCTCTAATTAAATATTTATAAAAATTCTAAAAAGCACATTTTAATTCAAACAATTAAATAAACGGACATTTTCTAAACTTTCGGAAAGAGGGGTTACGGTCTAGAATTGGGTTCCAGAAAAGCCTAAGTTGATGAGTAAATAGTCGACCCACCCTAGGTCATAACGTCGTATCAAAATATAATAGTATATCGATAAAACCTTCCAGGTCATCTAAATTTAGTAAATTGTATGACCTAATCCTTAGCTGCCCAATAATAAAATTAATAAGGAACTCCTATTCCTAGTCATTCTCCTAAATTAATTCAATCCTAATTGTGAATGAGCATTTTCTAGTCGTAAGCTCGTAGTAGCATGACTAATATTGTACTACCAAGAGTTCGCATGAATTGCAAAAACTGACCTGCATGGGCCACCACAAAAACTTGTCACGACCCACACCCGCTTTTCCGGATACGAGACGTGTCCAAGCCAGCCTACGCCGCAGAATCGACGGTAGAACGCTGTCACGGCCAAGATGCTCAAAATCACAAATATAACATTTGCTGCTCATTCACATTTCTAAGTTTATTACAACAGTTACAACATTTATATTTAAAGGAAATATAAAGTTTTACAATTTATGAAAATGATATAACTGCTATCTATTTCTAGGTTTCTGCTTGCAAATACACCAGAATCTTCCAATGCTAAAGAAGCCATGGCTAACCTGAAAAATGTTGGTTTCTAGTCAGAAATGGAATAAGCACACAAACCGACGACAATGCGAGAACACAATAGAATTAACAAGATATGAAAAATAACATAAGAGATATGAAAACTAGAAAGTGTCACTCCCATTTTTCACAAATAGGGATAAAATGGTCAATTTTACATTTTTAGGAATTTTAGAAATTTTTATTTAATTTTATTATTATTTGGGGATTTTTAGAGTCGGGTTCGAATTTCAGCTCATTCCGACTTGTATCGGAGACCCGGGATTGCTTAGACTCTGATCGAGACCCAAACTTGAGTTAGACATGGCCCATAAAATCCCATAAATTAGTCTAGTACATTTAGAAAAAATTTTCGCGACTTAATCAATCAATTTACATATTTTAACTTGGTTTTTCCGACCCCGAAAAATTGTTTAAGTAAATTTTGACCTAGAGGAGGCTTGGAGGACATTTTGGACATTTGTCAAATGCCCCAAGCCCCCCTACATGGCCGACCACCTATGGAGGACCTCCCTCTTCATTCACTTCATTTTCCACTCTCAAAATTCTTCCCCTTTTAGTTCTTTCCCAAACCTAAACCTAAACTTTTGATTTCATCTCCAAAATTCTTCCATTTTCCTTCCTTTCCACTCAATCCTTCAAGGAGAGGGTGCTAGCCTGGAGTAGGGAGCAAAGAAGAAGGAGGAGAGTCCAATTTCTAGGGATTCTCGTATCCGATTCGAGTCATATTGGGTTTAACCTTGGGATCTAACTTCCAAGAGGTAATTCCTTCTCTAACCTTCTCTTTTCCCTTGTATTTTAGTATTTTGGAACCCATAGGACCACCCCCTTGCATGAACCCATTTTAGGATGTTGTAGAGGCTCTTGGGAGACCCATTCATGAGTTGGAACTTGTCATTTTGGGTCTTTTTCCATTTTGGACTGATTTGGAGAATTTAGTGGATATATATATATATATATATATATATATATATATATATATATATATATATATATATATATATATATATATATATATATATATATATATATTCATAGGTGTGTATGTGTCTATATATACATATATATGTGTGTGTGTGTCCATATATCCATGTATCCATGTGTGTGAGTGTGTGTGTGTGTGTATATATATATATATATATATATATATATATATATATATATATATATATATATATATGTGTGTGTGTGTGTGTGAGAGTTTATAGAGGAATTAGAGGGAATGAGAGAAGAGAGTTAGAGAGGAAGAGAGTTTAGAGAGGAGTGGAGGAGAGTTTAGAGTAGGATAGGGAGGGAGTTTGGGGCTGCAAGTGGCAGCCAACCCCCCCCCCCCCCCCCCCCCATGGATGTCCCAAACAGGGACAGCAACCCTATTTCCCTTGGGGGCCTGCTGTGGGCAGGAAACCCCCCCAAAACAGCCACAAACAGCAGCAGCAGCAGCAAGCTTAGCAGCAGCATTAGCCCCCTTTTAACCCCCCAAAACCCATATATATACATACATATATATATATATACCTATATATATATATATATATATAACAATATATACCCACTTATATACCTATATATAAACACATATATACCCCCTAAATAACCCCCCAACTAGTCCTATGAGTGAATGTGTAGAGTGAGTTTTTGAATGAGTGTGAGTGAATTAGAAAATTTGTAGGATAGTGAGTGAGAGGGGGATTTTGAGTTTCGAGTGTCGGAACGCGTCCAAATTTGAGATGGAACTTAGTATGTGAATTATATTTTGTGGGTAGGATCTTAAGTTAAAATCGGGATTTCGTATAGGTTTAGGAGGATGGTATCACACGATATCATTGAGTATCTTGCGATACTCAAGATAATGGATAAATCAACAACATGGGCCGTAAGATGGACTGGATGTCCATTTTACCTAGGAAGCTTGGTAGGTAATGATAGTGTAGGCTAGTATCCTACTATCCTAGGAAGCCGAGAGTGAAACTCCTAAGGTAAATCTACTTGGCCTTAGTACTAGAGCAGAAGGGTAAATGGGATAAGTAGGGATAATACCCATTTCTCAACATATGAGTTTAATACTTTAAGATATAGTTAAAATTAGGATATTATGGTTGGTAATGGTTAGAAATAGTGGACTTGAACTAGCTTTGACCTAGGTTGACCATGGTTGACTATTTTGACCAAAAGTCAACCGAAGCCTAAAATTGACTAGAACTTGACCAAACTTGACCAGTTGACCCAAAGTCAACTGTTAGTCAACGTTAGCCAAGTTTGATCTAAAGTTGACCTAGAGTTGACCTAGGATTAACCAGAGTTGACCAGTTGACCAAAAATCAACTATAAGTCAACCGTTGACTTAAATCGACCTAGTTTAATTCCGTTTGACTTGCATTGACCCATTTTGACCTGGTTAGGCCTAATATGACTTAGATTGACCCTGTACAATCTAGTTTAACCTTGTTTGACCTAGATTGACTTAGTTTGACGTGGCTTGACCTAGTTTGACTCAGTATGACTTAATTTCACTTCTAAACCATTATATTGATACAGTATTCCATCTATAGGTCCTCGAGGCACTGTTCTTGGACTCAGTCGATCTATCCATCATATTACAGGCGAGTACATTTTCTGATAACTTTTTTTAATTTACGATGATTGTTATAATTCATGTAAATAGTGTAGATATGCTTGTTCTCGACACATTGATCACACGGATTGGTATTAATGGATCCCGACATGAGATGTTATTCCTCGTTATCTTGGTATATCTTGTGCAAACCCCCTTGTAGTTCTTGTACAGTATATGGACACCGATTCTCGAAGAGACTTACTCCCTTCTCGTAGAATTCCGTGTCGTAACGTGTCTTGTTTGGATCCACTCTACCAGTCGAAAACGGGGAGTACTAGTGTAGATGTGTGGTCAATACCCGCCTTGTATATCTTGTGAACCTTATGAATGCCAATCCTGTACCACACGTATGATTGGCTAGCTCATGACCTTGTACAGACTCAATCCGGCCACATGTTGTAGCTAGTACTTACACACCTAGATAGATGATTCTTGATTCTTGTACATGCCATGATCAGTTTTACTTGCCTTGTTCTAGCTCTAGATTTACAGCTTACCTTGCCAAGATACTCACATGTACATTCTATGATTTCTTGTATATACTCTCTATTTACAGTCTTATAGCTTTTTTCATATCTTGTGAACTGTTGTTAGTTGATTGTACTCGTTCCATCCTGAATGGATATGTTAAAAAAATATTATAAATGTTGATGAGGAGGATTACTATACCTACTACGGTCCGGATGACGTAATGGGCTTAGACTTGGAGACCTTGGTTCAGCAGGGCTTAGCTCCGCCTGACGAGCCTCTAGCTTAGTTTAGTTAGAGTAGATATTTTGGACTGGACCTTGTCTCCAGCTTGCTACTTATGTTATGATATTATATTTGGGATTGTATAACTATATTACTTTGTGTCTCTCTTCTCGTTGTTGAGCTGGATATTGCACTTGTGGTTTATATCTATCTGGTTTTCGTGCCATGATTCTTCCTTCTAGATTATGATTGAGTTTATCAGTATTTCATATTATATACCTCCGTACGGAGATGACAGGTGATTATATACTGTTTGTTGGCTAGTAGTTCTACAACGTTCTACGCCATTTTTTTGGCGTAGGCTGGACGTTGTCACGCACTTGTGCCCCTACCTAGGGTACGGGTCGTGACAGAAAGTACTGATGACATGGCACGGTGGAGAAGACAATAAAAAGTAAAATAAAATATAACTACCTATGTGGTGTGAAATATCTGTTTCGACATGTGAACAGCTAGGGGTAAATCCGGCACCCTGTACGTGTCGTGTGCAGCTGCTATCATTCAAGAATAGACTCATGGGATAGTTCTGGGTAGTTTACATATCTACTAAGATATTTTCCCTCCCGACTACTCCGTGTGACGAGCGTGTCAACAAGCAACAAGACATATGTCTAAACATGAAATGAAAAGACTACTATGAATCGAAAGCAATCAGAAAGTGTACTTGCCTGGGGTCCTTTGCTGGTGAAACCGATACTACCATTGCGTCCAGGATAGTCCGATTAGCCTAGGATCGATATGATGAGGTCAAAATCACAAGAAATAGGAACTTATGACTAGTCACATTAAGGATTGATTTTTGAAGGAATTTTGTTTACTAAGAAATTTTTAATTACAAAAGTATACCGAAAATTTTTTATGAAACTTTTTTAGAAACTATTCGTACTATCTTAGAAAATATAATTTATTAATCAAATAATTTTTATTTCTAAATAAATATTGGAAAAGCTAGAAAATTAATTTAAAACTAATAATCCAATTTTGTCAAATTACACCTTCCTGGTCAAAAGTTACGGTACAAATAGATAGAAAGATACTTACAAACTATTTAGTCACGATATTCGAAAATGATACTTTATTAGCTGAAAATATTTCTAGATAGCTATTTGAGAATATAGAAATATCCTATTTTTAGGTCAAAACCATAATTTTCTCAAATACAATTTTTCGTCAAATTGATATAAAAAAATAACTAGAAGTACTAGCTATAATAATACCAATGTGAATTTCTCATGCTAATATAACATATACCTATTATGGTAAATTCCTACATTTTAATACATCCTGCTGAATACATAAAATGTACTAGTAATCGAACACTGCCATCAGCACTTTAATACAAATTTATAAGTAGAAAAACTATTACTCAATAGTGTATTTAGACTAAAATCTTGGTTTTCATGAAAAGTAAAATAATGATAAAACTTATTACTTGCTATAAATTAACCCTTATGCATTGTTCCCATATTCTCTGTGTATATTGGGACAAGAGCAAGTGTGGTTTCCCATGTTCCCAATAATAGCAAACAATAGCTTATCATCCCTTCTTTTAATAAAGAGAGATTTGTGAGAGAGTCAGAGATCGAGAGTGAGGAGAGAGGCTCACCGAGAGGGTTTTCTCGAGTTCGTCGGGCGGTGACCCGCTTTCGGCATGGAGATGCGTGCGGCGCCACCGATCGCGATGGCGGAGGCGACGCGGATACCGCACGGCAGAGGGACCATCGGAGTACGGGATGCGGGCTCGCCATGGCATCGCGACGCTCGCGTCCAGGCGACGCTGGATCCGGGCAGCTCGTTGGCATCGGCTAAGGGCGGCGAAGCATCCGGCGCGGGTGGCGTTCGCTGGTGGAGCGGGGCTGCTCGACTGGGGAGTCGGTCAGCGCAGTCACGGTGACCCTCGAGGAACGGGGGCGGTCGATCTGCAGCGCACGAATTGATGCTCGAGGATGGTGAGGGTGGTTCGGCAGACACGGCGGCTAGAGTGGTTCGGCAGACACGACGGCGAGAGTCCACGCGGAGGGAAGAGGGCAGAGCTCTCCGACGGAGGGCCTGAATGTTGGGGTATGAAGGTCGTCGGCGCAGGTTTTTGGCCGGAAGAGTGCTCGCCGACCTTTGCCGTGGCAGAATCTCGACCGGAGAAGCGCGGGTTTGCCGCGGATCTGGCCATCAGCGGAGTTTGGTCCGCGAGAAGATGTCGCACCGAGGAAGCCGGGGTCTAGCTCGGATACTGCGGCTTCGGGGACTTGTGGCAGCAGCGCCGGACGAAGATGGTGATGAAGGGACGGGGGTTGGCCAGGACTCGGTGCTGGTGATGGTCGTGGTGGCAGAGATAGCCGGAGACGAGGTTTTTTTTCCTTGTATGCAATATTGTTTTGGGTTTTTGCGGTTTTGTTATGGATCGGTGTGGACATGGATACGGACACTCGGGGTCGGATCCGACTGGCATGGTAGACACAGACATATTTTTTGGGTGTTGTTGCTCTGTGTATTGGATGGTGGTCGCGACATGGATGGACAAAGGCGGATGATAGTGGTGATGGTACTGGCAATGGTGACGGTGGCGATGGTTTCTATGGTGGCGGTGTTTGGTGTTGCATAATCGGCTATGGTGGCGAAGGTAGGGGAGTGGTTCTGGCCGGAAGAAAGGAGAGGGGCAATAAGACTTTTGATATGGTAGATGGGGTTAAGAGCTTTACTGCCATTCATATATATATACTAGTGGATAACCCGTGCCATAATGACACAGACACGAATTCGGCCTTCTCGATGTAGGCGTACAGGTACCGGGCCAGCGCAAGGGAGTTTCGGACAGAGACGCGGCCTCCGAACCCGCAGTTTCATCCTAGCCATCACCGACTACTTCTCTAAATGGGCAGAAGCAGTTCCTCTGACAGAGGTAAAAAGCTCTAGGGTGATCAACTTCATCAAGTACCATGTCATCTACCATTTCGGGGTACCCCATAGGATTATCCACGACAATCGTCCTCAGTTCATCAGCCATATTTTCAGCAGATTCTGTGACAAGAACCGTATTCAGAACGTGGCATCAACCGCCTACAATCCGGCAGCAAACGGATTGGCCGAGGCTTTTAACAAAACTATCGTTAAGCTACTCAAAAAGGTCGTATCATCCAACAAACGCGACTGGGACAAAAAGCTCGGCGATTGTCTTTGGGCCTACCTTACAATGGTACGGACTCCGACGGGTAACACCCCGTTCTCCTTAGTCTACGGAAGCGAAGCGATACTGACTTTCGAGATTCAGATACCCTTACTCCGTGTAGCGATCTTTAATCAATTGACAGAAGAAGACAATCAACGTCGCCGTCTGCGAGAATTGGAGGCACTGGACGAAAAATGACTCCTAGCTCAGCAGCGGATTGAACTTTATCAAGCCCGTATATCACATGCTTTCAACAAAAAGGTCAAGCAGAGGACTTTCTAAGTAGGTGACTTGGTCCTAGCAGTCAGGAGGCTGATGGTGTTGACTCACAAAACACCAGGAAAGTTTGAGCCCAAGTGGGAGGGACCTTTCATCATAGAGACGGTATACTCAAACGGTGCTTACCGCCTCGCTTGACCGAACGGGAACTTGTTCATAATGCCCATCAATGGCAAGTTCCTTAAGAAGTACTACTCATGACATCTTTCAGACATGTACTTCCATCTCTACCCAATAAGGGAGTCAGTGGACCTGATCATCAAAGCTCACGTACATCTCCCTTTCACAAAACCTTATGCTTTCGGAACCAAGTTGTTCCGTGGCATTCTATCTCCAGTAGAAGAACAACCACGTCCACATTACCTCTGAGTTGCTCCTCTACGCCTGCAAAGCGTAATCTTACACCACGTAGGATTGTGCCGCTTATCATGTTTACCACGTCCATATTACCTCTGAGTAAACATCCCGTACAAACAACCCCCGCGTTGCCGTACATCGATCGCAAAACTTCCACGTCCATATTACCTCTGAGTAGTTCTGCGTATCCCCCAGAGTCACTTTCACCACGTCCATAACACCTCTGAGTAGGAAGACTTCATCATTTAAATCCCATATTTGCCACGTCCACATTACCTCTGAGCAAACATGTCGGTTCTCTCAAACTTATTATCTGTACCTAAAAACCAAGGTACGCAAAAGATAATAGGTCCACACAAATCACCAGTTCATGACAGCAAAACAATGAACACACCACAAAATTCTTTATTTTATTTAAAAGTACAGAATTACATCCCCAGCAGAAGTTGCAAACTACAAAATAAACAAAAAAGTGAAGACTACAATCCCTAAGCATCATTGGGATTGGCAGAAAGCTCTTCAATCCGATGCTTCAAGTCTTCCGCCCGAGTCTCTGCAGTCGCCAAGACCCGGCATTCGACTTCTTGACGCATCACCTCGACAGCTTCAGGGGCAGTATCATTCTCATACATCTCATCTAGCTGTTGCCGCTGGTGGGGTTAGAAAAAGAATCTGGCGAGTAAAAGCTGCTTTCTCCTCCTTAGATGCTACATGTTCAGCCTGGACTCGTTCAGAATCTAACAAGAGTGGGCCCGCTGGTCTTCAAGGAGGCGGATCTTGGCAGTGACCTCCGCTATGCTAGCATCCAACGAGGCCCACAACTTTACCTTTTCCTGCTTATTGATAGCCTCTCCACCGCAGCCTCAGCTTCGCCACCTCGCGGTCCCAGACAGCCACCGTGGCCTGATACGATAACTCGACTTCAGCTATCAGTTTCTCCTTTTCTGCTTCTATCAGAGCAGAAAAGTCATTTCGCCGGATACTCTGAAGCACGGAGAGAAGCTGGTCGAGCACGGCCACCGACGCCTCCAGAATCTCAGCCATATGATCATGACCACAGTGCAACGTATCAGACCTATGGAAGGGAACGACATGGCTTTTGCCGTCGCGAAACTTCGTTCGCATTCAGCACAATTGATACGCTTTCTGCAGCATCTTGTACACTACTTCAATAAAAAATTGTACATACTCATCCGTGTCTGCCAACACCTGAGGCATCATAGTAGGAGTTGTAGGAGCTGCGGTAAGGGACGACGGGCCTGAAGAAGATCCACCGACTTCAATCTGCGAGGCTAAAACCTCGACATCAGCGGACTCTCTCTCGACGGGGACTTCAACGTCGCCACTAGCCCTACCAAGTGGACGGAAGGAGCCGAATGGGGCCTAGATACTGTCCCCCAAGTGGAAAGAACAGGAGGAGTGTCCTCCATAACAGGGCCCTTGCCCTTATCATAGCCAATAACGGATGGTCCCCCGACATCCGAGATATTATCCCCGTCCGGGGCAGGGCGGCTCTCCCTTTCGTTCGAAGCGACGGAGTCCGCCCCTGACAATTCAACCCCCTCAGAGCCGGGCTCGAGAAACGAATCTCATCGCCCGCATCAACTCCCCCTACAGGGACGGGTGTAGGGCTCGGCAGTGACGTCAACCCTACCACATCAACCCCCACTTCCGGGGCAGGGGTAGGACTGGGCCACGAGGCCTCATGTACGACCAGTGCCTCGATACCACAACCAGAAGAAGCCCAACCGGCAAATCTTTTTCAGAGACGTCTCCGCTAGACACGATCTCTCTGACAGCTTGATCAACATCTTCTTGCGCGCCATCGTCAGAAGAAGACGAGTTCCATACTTCCTCATCGTCTGGAAGGACTTTTCCCTCAATTTCCTCTAAGGCCCCGATGCTTTCAGGTACCCCCTTTACAGCCGGATCGATTTCCGGTCTAGGCTGCATGCCACCCTCTTGATGGACCAATCGAGAGACCACAACAACCTGAGGCGCTAATACATCTTCGGCCTCCCTTCTAACATAATCTGGAGACACCAAAATCTCTACAGAAGTGACGTCATCAGTACTCCATTCCCTGAGAGATGCTATAATCGGAGGAATGCGCTCGTCGGAAGAGCTCGCCACCTCCTTCGGCCTACTAACTACATCTCGATTTTGAAACCCGAGATTTCCTCTTCGGCACCTTCTAAAAGAGAAAGGAGGACATAAGTCACAGAAATCAAAGAATAAATCAGACTATAGTAGGATGTCTTTACCTCAGCGGGAGCTGATTCCGTTGGTACCACATGTGGCACCCTCGGGGCTCCACCTTCGGAGTCGTCGCTTTCTTCGATCTTTTTGGCGTAGACGAACCAGCCTCCGTACCGGCTCGCCTCTTTCCAGCTGGGAGCTCGTCCTGAGTATCCCCCGTTGATGCCGCAGCAGCAGCTCGATAACCTGCAACCTCCGGTGGACAATATGACCGGCTGCCGCCAGCATATTTTTCGTTGCCTCTAGCTGGGTGCCAACAATGAAGCTAGTCTCCCTGTTATAATCTGGGGACATGGTGTTCATGGCGCAATACAGCTTCACAGCCGAATACAAGATTTACGGCCGAGGATTGTGAACTGGAATAGTGAAACGAACTCCAGTGCATCCGACGTTGTAATATTGCCAACCTCGGGCCCCATCCAGTAAACTCCCGAACCCCAGACTATTACTGGGGTTCCTTAACATCAGCTGGATATAACCAAACTGGAGCGCAAATCGGCTCGGTAAATACGACTCCAGATAGCACTTATTTCTGTTGCGGTAGACCAAATAGGACGGTCGAATACTCTGCAACCAGCGAAACCCCCATATCGGCAGGGCGATTGCATCTTCACCAGAGTCTTCCAGTTCTTGGTCAGCCTCAAAGTCGTCTGAAGACAGGACTGACCTTGGAGATTTCCCACCCTTGAAGATAAGACAAAACCTTCCTGCAGACAGGGACACCGTTGTGCAGCCACTTCCTCTTATAGAAGCGACGGATAAAGGCGTCACCTAACATGATCCTCTTCAGGGCCTGGGCTCATCACATTTGGATGGTATAGAATCAACCATCCCATCAAATAATGGAATGGTAGCTCGGCTCAGGGAAAGTTGTCTTTCTTGTCCCTCCCGTGGACTACATCGTTGGCAAAATCTCTCAAAACCCCGTAATAGGTTACACACCATCGTGGGAAGGAGTGCCAGAGGATGACCAAAAACCAGTTTTACCACTGGCAAACTGAGGTTCCGGCTCACTCTCTCTACGAATCCAGATCCGCCCAAGAACACATAGTCCTAGAGCCATATCATCAAGTAGGCAGTCAATACAGCCTTGGAAGACATCCGATGCGCGCAATACGAGAAATAACTATATAAGTCGGCACCACTCTCATTTGAACGAGGAGTCTTCTCGCCTAATCGGCTCATGTCGGAGGTCACCTTCGTGTGACTCAGTCCCTGCGGAGTCACAAACCGAATCTTCGAAGGGTCCGTCAGGTCCTGCTTAAATATAATCCCTCCAAGCAGTCACATGGGGCTGTGATCCGCCTTTCTCCCTCCGTTGCAGCAGATAATGGTAGCTCGCCACTTCCTTGAAAACAGCTACCATTTTGGGGTCCTTGTCTTCCAGAACTTGAATCTCTTTATTTGTCGGGAAGTATTCCTCATATGGCTCCGAGCCCCAGGAAAGCTTGGACACCTCATACATCTCATGAAGAGCCAATCCCAACTCCCCTACCAGAGTAAAAAAGGTGCCAGTCTGGGTATTAAACATCTCCAAGAGAGCAAGAAACATATGTCGATTAAGGTCGACACCTGCTTGGGTGGCGCAAAGAGCAGCGGTCAGCCCAGTCGCTTTCAGTTCAGTCTTGAACTTCGTCAAAACCCAAAGGGTCAGCCGTCCCACTTTAACACGTGTTAACACCAGCCCTTGACCCGAAAACCTTCCTTCGGATACATAACCTTCGATGCTAGCATCCGGCTTGCAAAGGTCGAAGCACCGAAGGCGAAGGTGTCGGGGGAAACATCACTATAAATGCTCCCAGGGTGCAAAGTTCGGCAATGGTACGAGGTTCCAGCTCGCGAGGAGGCCAAGGTATCTTTTTGATTTGAAGTAACATCAATACGAAGGGTACCCCCACTGTCCCTCCTTGAGAAGGAGTAAGTTCCCATGGCATCCTCCTCTTGGAGGCCAAACGGTAGAAAGCCGTCAGTGGCAATTGATGCTTAGACTGCCGCATGTATAGGGTCACGCCCTTCGCTATGAAGAAGCAGTCTTCCTTGATCTTCAGTATCTTCGCCTTAGTGGAGATCAAACGGTCACCAAACAGGAAGGCTGGTTTTAAGAAAGTCATATTCTCGGATTCAACAGATTTCAGTTTGCCGCTCTCCATCATACTTTGGCAAAAAATAGGCGACTGATCCCAGATTTGCAACATCCTCTGGGAGGCTGATCCAGCATGATAGCAGCCTTTGCTGGGTTAATAATCCTCGTTGAAGTCAACCCCCATTTGGCAAAGCGAAGCATCCAGAAGGACTTCGTTTACAAGGGATAGTCACTGACACTGACACAGCAAAAATAAAAGACAGGCATCAAGAAATTTTTTTTAGAGACCTCAAAGAAAAAACATTTGGGGCGCATCAAAAGCTTCGGCATAATCAGGGCCCAAGACCATGCGCATCAGCAGTGAAGTTTCGATACATAATCAGGGCCTAAACCCATGTGCGTTAGCAGTGAAGCTTCGGCGCATAATCAGGGCCTAAGCCCATGCGCGTCAGCAGTAAAGCTTCGGCGCATAATCAGGGCCCAAGCCCATGTGCGTCAGTAGCAAAGCCTTGGCACATAATCAGGGCCTAAACCCATGTGCGTCGGCAGAAGAACCTAAGCGCATCATCAGTACAGAAGTCCATGTACGTCGGCAACAAGAAGTTAGGGCAACAACCGGATGCAACTCATCCGTATGCCCAAACTCGTCTAAAAAAAGTGGGGAACTACAAAGTCAGAAGACACCCACCCATCCGCTGGTCGAACGTCGGCAGGAGTCACAGTGACGACAGAACGTCCTCCCCTCATCGAACTCCATCGGCTCCTTACCCCGGTCTTGTCCGCGGCCAGCACCACCCAAGGAGTTTTGGGAGCCATCTCGATAAAAGAAGCTAGGGTTTTTGAAAAACATGAACTCTAAGAAGAAGAAAGATTTGACAGAGAGTAGAAGACTCTCTCTCTCTACCAGATGCCTATTTATAGGCTTGGGTGACGTCAGCCGCCGCTTAGGATTCTACAAAGTGATAATTGCGGATAAACCAAAAGATCATCATTAATATTTTTTATTTATTACGAAGCATTATAATTTAAAACTGAGAGAAGCGTACGCCTCATAACAGATGCGCGGAGCAATCATGCGCCCCGAACAGTTATTGTAACCCCTTTCCCGAAATTTTTGAATTATATATTTATTTATTGGAATTAAATGGTGAGTTTTAATATTTTGTAAATAATTATTTAGTAAATTATTACGATGGATGACTTAAGTCTTTGTGGAGTTATGGAGCAAAACCGATTAGGAATCATGACGCGAATAGTGCAATGACGTGATTTGACCAGAGTACTAGTCCTGGTAGGGAAGGCCGAGCCATAGCAATGTCCTAACTAGGAAAACCAGGCCAAGTTACGACTTAACCCTTACCGAAGGTTTATTATATTATTTATTATTAAGTTTGAGAAATCGATTATATCATTTTAGCCCAGACTAGAACCGAACTGAGCACAAGTCCATGTAGTCAGGCGGCACGTCCAATGACATTCGTGTGGTGGAATTTGGTAAGAGGGGTGTTGTATTTCATTTAATGATTTAAAATATTTCTAAGTATTCATAATAATTATATTATTATTATTATATATTATTAGTTGATATTCAATGACACCTGTATACAATGGGTCTTTGTGCATTTTAGGATTTTAGACTGTGCGATATGGGATAGATATCATTATTGATTTATTAAAATTATTATTATCATTATATTATTATATATTATCGATATTATTGAGATTATTATTATATATAATATCTATTATTGGTTATTATTATTATTATCTAATAAAGGTATAATATATATATATATAATTATATATATTATATCTTATTATATATATATATATTATATTATTATTATTATATATATTGTATGTGAAATATGTTGGAGAAGTATATATGTGTATATGTATATACGCGTATACGTGTATATAGATCCATATTTGTGTATATATATATATATATTATATATGCGTGCAAATGTATATATATGTACATATAAATAATATATGTATATGTGTGCAAATGTATATATACATAAAATATATATATTGTATATATATGTGTAGACGTATACGTATAAAAATATAAATAAGGGTGTATATGCGCGTGTACAAACATATACATATATAAGTGCATGTGTATGTATATGTATATATATATATGTAATATATATATATATATATAATATATATATTATATATATAATTATATATAACGTGTGTGTATATAGAAATATATACGTGTGGATTTGTATAAAAAAAAAGGAAAACAAAACACCCATTCAGCAGCAAGCCCACGCCAGGCCTGACCAATTCTCCACAGGGACTAGCAGATTAGCAGCCCAGCCCGACCATTTAAGCCAGGCCCACAGTCCTACGGGAAACCAACGCAGCAGCACTGTAGCAATTATCCACAGGCCGAGCATAGCAGACCTCTGTGAAGTCCCGGACCCGAGCTTTCCTTTTCCTGTATGTATATAACGCGCGCATATGAACAACAAAAACCCTAACCTACACCTCCATCAGACCGCTGCCCGACCCCGTGGCCTCGGCGCGCGCCAGGTGGCTGAGCAGCGTCGGCCGACCACCGCCACCGCACCGGAGCGCGCGCGCGGGGCCGCTCGGACAGCAGAGAACCGACCACAGCAGCAGTGGGCAAAAGGTCCACTTCGTGTTGTTTTCTCCACCATCGTGCAACGAATTCCCGAACCAATTGCTCTGGTACGATCTAGATATAACCCTCTTAAATTCTGCTAAATAGTTTAAATCCTAGCGACCCGAAACTCGAGAGAAATCAAGTTGGAAATCACCAAAATCTGTTGAAAACAGGACAGGAAACCAGTCCGACTACTCTAGTTCGCGTTCCGTTTTCTCCCAGTCCATGCACGATTTGAAATTCCATTTGAAGACACTTATTGACAACCTATAGGGCAAAAAACACTTCTTTTAGTTTTAAATAAGTCTAGATATTTATTAAATAAAACCTGTGTAAAGTTGACTAAAAATCTGTTTTTAAAATATAGAAATTGTCCGATACGACGTGCGTCCCGCCAATCCAGGCAACATGGTCGCGCACCGTAAGCATCGAAAGCTGCGTAACGGCTTCGTGGTCGTGTGGGCTTTGACGGAATTCAAATTGGTCGCGTGTGCGCGACGAATTTGATGCATATCCGTCGAAATTTACCGTATCGTGCACTTTGCAAATTCTCCAATTACTTTGTGCACGCTCGTCAGATCGAGACAAACTTGTGCCAGCAGGATCGTATCATTTTTCTGGTCCTGTATGCCAAGTTTGGTCCAATTCTGAGACATTGAATCGTACGTCGTTTTGCGGCCCCACGGTCCACTCAACGGGCGATTTTGTGCACGGCCCGCCGAAATCAAACTTTGGACATACGGTTGGGTTCGTATCAAAATACTGGATCTGTAGATATATAGTTTGACGACTTTAGAGACCGTTGACTCTGGCACGCTTTTCGTGCAAAGCGGGTCCAACGGCGGACACCGTTTTGGCCCGAAATTACCGTTTTGCCCCTGTGTCCAGAATTGAACTTAAGAACAGGCAATCCTAGATATTTTGACTATTTTGAGAATATTGTAATGTTTATTTAGCCTTCGGGGACTGTTGTACGGGTTTTGACTATTGTGGCACATTGAGTAGTTCAGACTGTCGGTTTCACCAGCAGAGGACCACAGGCGAGTACAGTTTATTGTCTGCTTTTTGATATTCATCTTTAATATTTTATTGATTAGTCATTGATTATGTGATTATTTTCTATTATAAATTTGAGTCGGGAATGAGAAGTATCAACGATGTGTGATCTGACCTTAGACCGTGTAGACCGTGTGCATTTATTTCTTGTAAACAGTGTAGACAGTGATTTATTTATTACAAAGTAGACCGTGTAGACAGTAATTTATTTATTGCAAAGTAGACAGTGTAGACCGTGATTATTATTGCATTTAAACTGTGTAGTTCGTGATTATTATTCTGTAGACAGTATTTCTTTATTGCAATATTTTCTGTAGACCGTGTAACTGTAGACCGTGTAACTTTAGACCGTGTCGCATAATTGTCCCAAGACCGATCACATATCAAAGGTACTTCTAACAGTTGGGAAAAGTATTTTGTGTCTATTTATTTACTATTAGTTTTCTGTATTTCCTGTTTATTTTCAAAACTCATGATTGATGTCTAACCATTGTTTTATAGTCATTTTCTTTATTTGAAATTGCATTCAGTGAATTGTGCTCGTTCCATTCCTGACTGAAACCAACATTTTTAGGTTAACCATGGATTCACTTAGCATGGAGATACGGAAAAACTTGCAGACGAAAGGCCTAGAGAGTAGCTAGTTAGATGAGTTGTAGTCATTCCAATATATGTACAAGTTTATGTTTTCTGCAAAAGTATAACTTGTGCTCTTTGTAAATTAAATTAATTTTGTGAATGAGTATTATTTGTGATTTGATCTTCATGGCCGTGACAGCGTTCTACCGCCGACACTGCGGCGTGGCTGGCTTGGACACGTCTCGTATCCGTTTTAAAAAAAAAAAAAAGGTGCGGGTGTGACAAGTTTTTGTGGTGGCCCATAGGTCAGTCTTCGTAAATCACACGAACTCTTGATGGTACTTAAGTTAGTTGTACTATTGCGAGCCTGCGGCAAGGAAATGCTCATTCACGAATTATGATTAATTAATTTAAGTGAATGACTAGGGCTAGGAATCCCCTATACAAATTTACCGATGGGTAGTCTAGGCCCTGGAATTTAGATGAGAATTTATTAATTTTGATATTTGTTAGATCCCCATAGGTACACTATTACCTCTTGATATGACGACACGATCCAATGTGGATAGACTATTTGCTTGGTGAGACAGGGCTTCATAGAGATAATGATCTAACCTTGATAAATGGTGCAATCCATCCTTGTCTGTTAGACATCATCCTCATGTCTTAGCCCCAAATTACCTATTTAGTTCCTATTTTGCCAAGAATTATTATTTTATATAATTTCTGATTATGTTATCCATATACGACCTTGAGTTAGTTTCGATTCAAAGTTTTCCCCAATGTTTGAATACATATGAAATAGATACTAGGATGTTTGTAATTCTTTGTCTTCAGTTATTTCCTCCAAGTTCACCCTTTTTAAGGGGTGACTGATAATACTTACGCTTTATTTATAGTCAACCTGTTTGAATCTCTGGAAACCTATGAATTTTATAGATATAATTAAAGGAATGTTAGTTAACTCATAATGGCAGGACAGCAGCGCACTGTCGCCATTTAATTGAATTTTGGAGACTATGGATACACTGCGGCCAGCAGCGCACTGGAGAAACACAACCCCTAGAGGTGAAATTAGTTTAAGAAAATATAGGTGATGGGATATTGCCAAAACTATAGCTAGTGGTCCTCTCTTGATCGTAGATACCCTTGAGCCAATATTGGATAGAGTTAAGAAGTATTCGATTTTGTATCATGTTGAGTTACGAAACCAAGGGTGTACCACAGCCAGAGTATACGGGCGTGGCATAATCCGCGGTAAAATGACTTCAAACATGATTACAAGTTTGGATACCATAGAGGATAGGACAGTGCCCTGTATGTTCTATAAGATCCGAAGCCAATACTAGTGGAAGTTTTGTAAGTTGGGTAGCACGTCTCCCGATCTAGCATTCTGTAGTCCTTGTGACTTATTGACGAGGAAATTGATCGACACTAATAGGTTTACCTAGGATACAGAAGTTAGAGGTCATAACCCATTAGTCAACCAAGTCCTTGTGGACAGAAGATTTTAGGAAGGTTGTATAAGCCAGAACACCAGGTAATTTTTTTATTCTCTCAAAACTCGACTACTTGTGCCTCTTTTCAAAAATCTCGTACTTGTATCTTGACTATTTTGACCAACGCTGTTATTACAGCCTAGTTTTGCAAGCTCACTCTGTTCTCGAGCTTGATTCGAGACATATGTATAGGGGACGCCTACTAACATTATTGTCTAATCAGAATCAGTGTATTATGGTCTGATCAACCATGATGCATTTGGTTCGCTCTTCATTTAATTACACTACGTGGATGGAGATATATAGGTATCTTGGATCTCATCCGCGACTGCTTGACAATTCTCTTGAATTATATGTTCGTCCTTGAATCATGAAATTATTCAGTAAACATCTTCCTTGAATTCTTTATTGTTTTGTCTTTCACCGATTTGGAAAGACGAAGCTCGTGATGGTAGATAGATACAGAGTATTCCCATGGCTATGATAATGGTAGGCACAAGTGTAGCTACCATCGGCCAGTCATATGATTGAGTTACTCGTTCTCCCATCGACCCTCAAACTACTATCGAGACTTTCGAGCCATCTGAATTTGAGAATGATTAGGGTTTTACCCTTAGTCAGAACGCCAACCTGGGAGACTATCTATTCTCAAGAAACCAAATATTGTGAGTCTCTAATTATTTGCTGGAAGCTTGCCTTAACTTTCAACCCTTATGCCTTGACTCAACCAAAGCCCACAGTTTAGACATGAGATGAATAGACAAGGTTAAGGACAATAATTTACTATAACTATGGTAGACACTCATCCCGAGATTGGTTTCCAACAAGTATCGTCCTAGTTATGTAAATTTTATTATTAAGACCTAACTAGTGTTGGAACACCACAGTCACTAGCCTAGCCAATACCATAGCTTAAATACCCTGTCACACTATGACCTACCAGTTGTCAACAGCAATACCTGATCACTACAACCCTTGTGACCATAGTCTGGCAGGTTTGACACAAATAGAATTTCTTGACTCAGTTGTTAGAAATCTTTTCTTATGTTGTGCCTTGGAGTTGGTTACCCCATCGGAAACTCCCGTATACTGCGGAGAGTAGGTCATTCTATTTTATCAACCGTGTCATTATACACGCTCGTTTTCCATTTATTGAGAAACGAACCTTGACTTGACTATATCTACCGTATCCCGATACGCAGTGCCTTATCCTCTATTAACAAGAATCGAGGTACAGTATCCGGACTTGGAATCCTTCTAACCTCATTATTCCTAAAACCATATCCTAGCTTTAAGGTGGGTAGACCATAAGCCTTCTAATATTTTAGGATGTATGAGGATTACCGATTGATTAGAGTAATTTACATTAGAATGACAATTAGTGCCCCATGGACTCCCACTTTTCATTTAGATCATTTTGTGTCCCGGCCGTGCCATTAATATTTAGAGCACGAGGCCAGCTGTTATCTTCCAACAAATATTATATGTAAGTTCTAGACGAGTCCACCTTCGTCTAGGTATATCATGTCCCACTCAAACCCGTCCCTTGTACTCTATTTTATGGTACAACTTTCAGGTAGAAAGGACTAACTATAACCCTTACCATAATACCGGTATACCTTCCGACTTCCACTAGAGTCGCAACCTCGACTCAAACCTTTCGACCAAATATATGGTTGTGATCTACTCGAAGCCCACTATGCACATGTCACTGGTGTGCCGCTCAATTGTGTTTTCTCGTGCTACTTAAACACAGAAGTCACCGAAGACGCATTTTTGGGCTTTAGGAACCTAGCGAACCAATCCGACTGCCCATCTAGCTCAATCACTTGGGTGAAAACTATTCTCGGATTATCCTAACCTAGCAATAAAGTTTACCATTGGGAACTAAACCAGTCAATAGAGACTGAAATCCAAGGTTCATACAACCAACGATTGATGTCCAATCAGGAAATCCATTAAGATCCAGTAAAATCCATCCATGCGTATCACCATATTTGGACTTTAAAACCGAACTATTTGAAATAGGTCCCTATACCTAGTATGTAGTCCCTACCTCTTAGAATGTGAAGTCATTCGTAACCAATATTCCATCTACCTGGAAGTCACGATACGAACTTGTGTTGCACTTTATCCCTTGCTCGTGTGTTTAAATATCCACGGAATGGTTCACAATCTTGATTTCTCCAATTTTTGTTCTATTATGAAACCTGTTCAGAATTTCGAAGACAGAACTTTTGTATTGTACGGATTTTAAGCCCCTCTAAGAAACGAAGGGTTCTTAGACTTAGCAAGTGACTAGACTGGAGTAGCCCAATCTAGCAAATAAGTCGACGGTTCACAGACCTTCGTTCCGTCTACATCATTGGATACTCTCTACCGCCCTGGAATTTCATACTTGCTCCTGATTATTCTTCCTTATCTTCATGTTCTTCCTATTTCGGAACGATGAAAGGTCATGTTTATTAGAATTTACCAATACCTATTAGCTACTTGTGTAAATTATTGCTTGTTAGATTTCGGGTTGTTCGATAAATAGAGAGGATTATAGTGGCCATAAGCAGTATATATCTATTGGTAGCAATTTTAGCAATTAGTTGCAAGATTGTAAAGTTTTAGTGACATGAGATTTGAGGGAGTAGTGTGGCCAAAGGTGGGTAGAAGTCCTCGGAGTTTCGTAGTTACAAAATGGCTAGGAGGAGGATATAAACTGTTTTTGAGGAATTAAAATTCGAAGAGATTGAGGTAATGGTAGTTTCCTTGTTGAATTTAAGGAATAGTTATGAATTAGAATTTCGAGGACGAAATTATTTTAAGGTGGATAGATTTGTAACCCCTCTTTCCAAAATTTTTGAATTATATTTTATTCATTTATTGGAATTAAATGGTGAGTTTTAATATTTTGTAAATAATTATTTAGTAAATTATTATGATGGATGACTTAAGTCTTTGTGGAGTTATGGAGCACAAACCGATTAGGAATCATGACGCGAATAGTGCAATGGCGTGATTTGACCAGAGTACTAGCCCTGGTAGGGAAGGCCGAGCCATAGTAATGTCCTAACTAGGAAAACCAGGCTAAGTTGCGACTTAACCCTTACCGAAGGTTTATTTATTTATTATTTATATTATTAAGTTTGAGAAATCGATTATATCATTTTAGCCCAGACTAGAACCGAACTGAGCACAAGCCCATGTAGTCAGGCGGCACGTCCAATGACATTCGTGTTGGTGGAATTTGGTAAGAGGGTGTTGTATTTCGTTTTAATGATTTAATGAATATTTCTAAGTATTCATAATCAAATATTATTATTATTAGTTGATATTCAATGACACCTGTATACAATGGGTCTTTGTGCATTTTAGGATTTTAGACTGTGCGATATGGGATAGATATCATTATTGATTTATTGAAATTATTATTATTATTATTATTACTATTATCGATATTATTGAGATTATTATTATATAATAATATTCTATTATTGGTTATTATTATTATTATCTAATAAAGGTAATATATATATATTATATATTATATATATTGTATGTGAATATATGTTGGAGAAGTATATATGTGTATATGTATATACGCGTATACGTGTATATAGATACATATATGTGTATATATATATTATATATGTGTGTGCAAATGTATATATACATATAAATATATATATTGTATATATGTGTAGACGTATACGTATAAAAATATAAATAAGGGTGTATATGCGCGTGTACAAACATATACATATATAAGTGCATGTGTATGTATATATATATATATATATATATATATATATATATATATATATATATATATATATATATATATATATATATATATATATATATATATACGTGTGTGTATATAGAAATATATACGTGTGGATTTGTATAAAAAAAAAGGAAAACAAAACACCCATTCAGCAGCAAGCCCACGCCAGGCCTGACCAATTCTCCACAGGGACTAGCAGATTAGCAGCCCAGCCCGACCATTTAAGCCAGGCCCACAGTCCTACGGGAAACCAACGCAGCAGCACTGTAGCAATTCTCCACAGGCCGAGCATAGCAGACCTCTGTGAAGTCCCGGACCTGAGCTTTCCTTTCCCTGTATGTATATAACGCGCGCATATGAACAACAAAAACCCTAACCTACACCTCCATCAGACCGCTGCCCGACCCCGTAGGCTCGGCGCGCCGCCAGGTGGCTGAGCAGCGTCGACCGACCACCGCCATCGCGCCGGAGCACGCGCGCGGGCCGCTCGGATAGCAGAGAACCGACCATAGCAACAGTGGGCAAAAGGTCCACTTCGCGTTGCGTTTTCTCCACCATCGTGCAACGAATTCCCGAACCAATTACTGGTACGATCTGGATATAACCCTCTTAAAGTCCTGCTAAATAGTTTAAATTCTAGCGATCCGAAACTCGAGAGAAATCGAGTTGGAAATCACCCAAAAATCTGTTGAAAACAGGACAGGAAACCAGTCCGACTACTCTAGTTCGCGTTCCGTTTTCTCCCAGTCCATGCACGATTTTGAAATTCCATTTGAAGACACTTATTGACAACCTATAGGGCAACAAAACACTTCTTTTAGTTTTAAATAAGTCTAGATATTTATTAAATAAAACCTGTGTAAAGTTGACTAAAAATCTGTTTTTAAAATATAGAAATTGTCCGATATGACGTGCGTCCCACCAATCCCGACGTGGTCGCGCACCGTAAGCATCGAAAGCTGTGTAACGGCTTCGTGGTCGTGTGGGCTTTGACGGAATTCAAATTGGTCGCGTGTGCGCGACGAATTTGATGCGTATCCGTCGAAATTCACCGTATCGTGCACTTTACAAATTCTCCAATTACTTTGTGCACGCTCGTCAGATCGAGACGAAACTTGTGCCAGCAGGACCGTATCATTTTTTTTGGTCCTGTATGGCAAGTTTGGTCCAATTTTGAGACAGTTGAATCGTACGACGTTGTTTTGCGGGCCCCACGGTCCCACTCAACGGGCGATTTTGTGCATGGCCCGCCGAAATCCAACTTTGGACATACGGTTGGGTTCGTATCAAAATACTAGATCCGTAGACATATAGTTTGATGACTTTAGAGACCGTTGACTCTGGCACGCATTTCGGTGCAAAGCGGGTCCAACAGCGGATACCGTTTTGGCCCGAAATTACCGTTTTGTCCCTGTGTCCAGAATTGGACTTAAGAACAGGCAATCCTAGCTATTTTGACTATTCTGAGAATATTGGTAATATTTATTTCAGCTTCCGGGAACTGTTGTACGGGTTTTGACTATTGTGGCACATTGAGTAGTTCAGACTGTCAGTTTTACCAGCAGAGGACCACAGGCGAGTACAGTTTATTGTCTGCATTTCGATATTGATCTTTACTATATTCATTGATTAGTCATTGATTATGTGTATTTTCTATTATAAATTGTTGAGTCGGGAATGAGAAGTATCAACGATGTGTGATCTGACCTTAGACCGTGTAGACCGTGTTGCATTTATTTCTTGTAGACTGTGTAGACAGTAATTTATTTATTGCAAAGTAGACCGTGTAGACAGTGATTTATTTATGTAAAGTAGATAGTGTAGACCGTGATTATTATTGCATTTAAACTGTGTAGTTCGTGATTATTATTCTGTAGACAGTGTTTCTTTATTACAATATTTTCTGTAGACCGTGTAACTGTAGACCGTGTAACTTTAGACCGTGTAGACCGTGTCGTATAATTGTCCCGAGACCGATCACATATCAAAGATACTTCTAACAGTTGGGGAAAGTTTTTGTGTCTATTTATTTACTATTGGTTTTTTGTATTTCCTGTTTATTTTTAAAACTCATGATTGATGTCTAACCATTATTTTATAGTCATTTTATTTATTTGAAATTGCATTCAGTGAATTGTGCTCGTTCCATTCCTGACTGGAAATCAACATTTTTAGGTTAACCATGGATTCACTTAGCATGGAAGATACGGGGAAACTTGCAGACGAAAGGCCTAGAGAGTAGCTAGTTAGATGAGTTGTAGTCATTCCAATATATGTACAAGTTTATGTTTTCTGTAAAAGTAAAACTTGTGCTCTTTGTAAATTAAATTAATTTTGTGAATGAGTATTATTTGTGATTTGATCTTCATGGCCGTGACAGCGTTCTACCGCCGACACTGCGGCGTAGGCTGGCTTGGACACGTCTCGTATCTGTTTTTAAAAAAAATGGGTGTGGGTCGTGACAGTTATGCGCCCCATTTGAAGTCAACACCATGCTTCTTATTCAAAGTATTCCAAAACTTGATGAAAAGTTTTGAAAACTTTGAAGGGGGTCTTGTAGAAGCATGAAATTTCAGGCGCATCCATAGGCCAGAATTCTTATGCGCCTAACATTACATGCGCTAGGGATCTCAGACGAAGTACTTGGCACAGCAGACAGCAAGAGTATAGGCATCAAAAGAGAATTTTTATTTCATATAAAAGTCTATTACATGTCCAAAAAAGGCTTTACAAAGGTGAAATTCTACAAAAAGAAAGATCCTAAGATTATATCCAGGCGCAGCAAGGGCCATGCGCCCCTACTAGGCGCATCCTCCGCCAGGCGCGTCTCTTTAGCGTCTCAGTCAGGCGCGTCCCTTCAGCTTCTCAGTTAGGCGCATCCCTTTAGCATCTCAGTTAGGCACTCTTCAGCGTCTCTGTAATGCCCCAGTCCCAAAATACGTAGGATTAGGATACGTGTATATGCCAGCTACGCATCGAGAGGACTCCAGCCCAGCTCGAATACGTGTAAGCTGTATGGTTATTCTAGATTAACTATATCTCATTCCACTTAATAATGATAAATATGACGAATCAAGTGCAGTAAGGCTGATCAGGCCATGATACACTGATTCTAGATTAGATAATATGTAAAAGTGGATCCCCAATAGCATATTTATCATGAACAAGCTAGAGAAAAATAGAAGCTTGTACAAGACTAGGCTATAATGTAGCAAGAATCAAATATAGGACAAAATTGAAATACGGAAGATATGATAATAACACACTATGTATACCTGAAGTTTCGGTGTAGCAAACATCATCCATCTGTGTACCGTGCCATCAACTAATACCTGGAGAGATCACCAGGTCCTCAGAGGACTAGCAAGACACATAATATACATGCCTACTGTAACAGTTTTAACATGCAAGGAAGGATAGGAAATAGTACAAGAAATAAAGACTATAGAGTAGTACAAAAATAAAATATAAGGAAGTGGCATGCCGTCAAGAATCGTGCTGATAAACATGACTAAGAATAAATCGGAGTAAACCGCAGCTCAGTGGGGACTCACGGTCCTATAGATCACAGCTCAGTGGGGGCTCACAACCTATAGTAAGTCTCTATCGTAGCTCAGTGGGGCTCACAACAGAGAGTAGTCAAGTATAGTCATCGTCTATCACAAGTTCCTCGCCTAGAACTACGAGTCAAGTCAAGTCAAGTCAAGATGTCAACAAGTCAAGTCCATCTCAATTATGTCAAAGGGACACGACAGAGGCCAAGCAATACTTGTCACTGCCACTTTTCTAGCTTGAGGATATTTTGGTCATTTTCAAAATTTTGGAATTATTTTGGGATTTTTATTATTAAATATAATTAATATGATTTTTGGTGATTTTTGGTAGAATTGTTTTTGACCCTATAGTTGACCTTGACTCATGTTGACTAGGAGACTGTCCTATTGGCTAACCTAGGTTAAGACATCCAGGTTAGGTTAAGAAACTCTAGTGTGACCTAAGTTATTCATTTCAAGTTCATTAGAATTGGTTTGGAGTGATTAGGAGCTAGTTTGGCCTAAGAATGGCTTGTGAAGTCACAAGTCAAATCATGACTTAAACTAATTAGGACTCAACCAACTAGCCAAAACCCTAGATCTAAACCCTATGGCCAGCCACATGACAGCCCCCCCCTCTATAAATACTCTCCTAGGGATTAGGGCTAGCCTCTCTCTTAGGGTTCATCAAGTTTTTAGAAAGAGATAATATTCCATCTTCATAAATTCTTATTAAATCCAAATTAAGTCCTTTTCCTTCAAACAAATTCTAATAGGCTCTAAATATTGTTCTCTTGCTGTTGGAAATAATTTTTGACAGGAAAGGAACAATTTGGAAGAGTTTTGGTGGGTTGAGAAATCCTTCTCTTTGAAGCTTTTGGGAGTTTGAACACCTATAGGTATAATCCTCACCAATTCATTTTAAATTCTGTAAAAATTATTTCTAGGTTGCCCTAACCCTAGCCAAACTGTAGGAATAGGGTTTCCTAAATTTTCGTGTCGTTTCGTGTCCGTTCTGGACAGTATCAGTGCACACTGCTAGGTGTTTGATGAAATGCCCCAATGGGCATTTCGTGTGGTTTTTGGTTTTTTGTTTGAATAGGAATTTATGATTGGGTCTTGCTTACACATTTCTGTGCTTGGTGTCGTGTCTTAGTGTTGTGTCGAGTCCACACGGACACGCGAACACGTGGTCGTGCGGGTGCGTGCACAGGCACTGTGCGTGCCCTGCTGCTCGGGCATGATTGCGACACGGACACGGCTCCTCGACACGCCAAATTTGACGTGTAGCTAGGGGCTGACTGACACGGGGCTCCCCAATTTTCAGAGCCCCACGTGTCGTGTCGGACACGCACGAACGTGTGCACCAATTTGTGCACTGTGCAGTCGGCTGTCCTTTTGGGCACTGACACGCATGTCTTGTATCGTGTACACGTAACTTTGACACGATTCAGGGTGTCCAGTCGATAGCCCTAGTCTAGGTGAACACGTAGACCAATTCTCGTGAGTCGTGTCGCTGTGTGTCGTGCACACGATCGACACGAACACGTGCACGACGATTGTTTTCCTGTGTTGCACAGTTCACTGTTTTTGGAATTTAATTGTTGGACACGTTTGTGTCCACTTCTGTGGACACAAACACATCATGTAGCATGTGTACATTGTGTTTATTAGTTACCCACCTCTGTAATTGATTTTTATTCGAATTTTACTATGCACTTGTCATTTTCCCTTTTCTTTTCCTGAAAACCAATGTATCAGTTTTACTGTTTTTCTAGTTTTGCAAAGATGAGTTTTAACAGTCTTTTAAACATTCTTAACATAGTTAATTACATGTTTTTAAATACCTAATATGTTCTCCTATATGTATCCTAAATGTGTGTCGATTTTGAGGTGATTTGGGGCAGTTTTGAAGTGGGTTGAGGCTCTAAAATCTGAGATTCATTTTTTTAAACTGTCAAACTCTTGTTTGGTTTTACTGATTGTCTTGATTGATTCTCCTTAACTGTTAAATGAATTATCAACTGAAATATGGGTATCATATTGGGACATGTTAATTGGTTATGTGTGATTCATGAGTTTACATTATTGGTCCAATGTTCTTCTCATTAACCTGAATGTTAAGGTATCAAAATCTGAGTTTAGTTCAATGGAAATCTGAGTTTTAGTCCAATGAAAAACCTGAGATAATAGTGTATAGGCTGTTAATGAGAATGAAGTTTAATTACCTGAGTTTCATGCTTTGTAAAGCCTGTGATGTATTCAACTGAAACCTGGAGTTAGTTAATTAACTGTTATACTGAGTTTGGACTTTAAAATCTGAGAATGGGGGGGGGGGGGGGGGGGGAAAGGTTATCAAAACTGAGAAATGCTTGAGGGACTAAAATGGATTGTTTTCAACTGTTGGACTGTTTCCTTATTATTTTTTTTTGAGTTTATATGTGAATGAAAAATCTGAGATTTAAGAGATGGTTTAAAACTGAAATGTTATCTGAGATTTTGAGTTTAACATATAAAAATCTGAGTTGAGTTATGTCTTCTAATTTCCTTTCCCTTCTCACTGTTTTGCCACAAACACTCATCATCACTGATTTTTTTACTGTTTTCACAAATACACTTTCATTTGACACTCTAGCCTACACACAAGGCCTAACACTCTAATTCACACACACACACCACATATGCCTTGTACTTGAGTGCTCTCTCTCTTTTTCCTATGTATATATATATATTATGTGAATTGTAATATATAAGTTCCAATAGATATTGTGTGTGTTTTATATATATATATATATATATATGTATAGTGTATGAGTGATATTGTATAGTGGCTATAGGTTAGGTATTTCAAGTTACATTGTAGCCTAGACAATATGTGTATTGTTAGACATAGATAATATCTTGTGTAGATTTAGTTATAAGTTGGGTTAGGCATGTATTGCCTAGAAAACCTAGATATGACTTGTTAGACCTAGAATAGACCAAATACTAGTTTGACTTAGGGTTGACTTGGTTGACCTAGTTTGACTTCTAGGGTTGACCAGAGTTGACCAAAAGTTGACTTTGGTCTAGTTGACCTAGATTCATGTAGAATGCATTAAATTGCATTGTATTATCATTCTGGACTTGTTGTGACTCGTACTGTTCTAAATAGGAGCCAGACACCACTCCTCGGACAGTACTTTCATCTCGGACTTTCAGATAGCAGGCGAGTACATTTCTGATCTTTTCATACCTGTCTGGATATATTCATGCTCTAGATTACTCTACATGATGCTGACACGTATCTTCACGGATTAGTACTATATGGATCCCTTCCTGAGATGTTATCCCTCTACGGGTGCATCGGGTATTTCATGTTCATGTACTTTATCATGTGCATCAGGTACTCCTTGTACTCGTACTAGTTCATGTTTTTACATGTTCTCATGTGCTTCATGTGCTCATGTGCTTATCATGTGCTCATGTACTACTCATTTCATGAGTTCACGTATCTTAGCTGTATTCATGTGCTTATGACATAACTTGAACGGATCCTTGTGTATTGATTGGGGCGGGGTGAGTAGAATTGGTTATGTGGACACATCCCCAGTAGGTATATGTGCTCCTTATTTGTATTCATGTGCCCCTAAGCCGTTTACATAACCATATTGTGCTCTAAATCACGTAGTCACTTACAGTCTTTACTATCATGTATCTATTTCCAGTTACAAATATCTCTGTTTTACTTGTACTTCCATTCAGCACTTCCTGTATTTTACTCTATTGCAATGTTTTATACTCCTAACCTGATATGAACTGTTGAGAGATATGTGCTCGTTCCCGTCCTGACTGGACCTGTTGAAATATTACAGAGGACGAGGCTGAGGCGTTCTGCCCTACTTACTACGGTGCCACACTAGATGAGTGCCCAGACTTGGACCAGCAGCAGGAGCCACTAGCTGTAGATGACACTCCTTTAGATTAGGACTGTCTTTTCTATTTGGGATTATTGTACTAGACTTTGAGATATTCTGAGATGTATTTATTTTTAGACACTTAGTTCTGGATTATTTCTGTGATTCTCTGTTCTGGATTTTGTTATCTTTCATTATCTTTATCTTACCTGTTCTACCTTAGCTGTGATTGAGTTTTATATTCTGTTATGTCACCCCCATTCGGGGAGTATAACTGCTATTACTTCAGTTGTTAGATGTTGTGACCTAGGACAGCGTTCTACCGCCGACACTGCGGCGTAGGCTGGACGTACCCACGTCTCGTGCCCTTACTCTAGGGTGCGGTCGTGACATTTTTAGTGGTGGCCCATGCAGGTCTAGATTAGAAATGTAGTGGTGTTCGAACTAGAATACCGCTGCAGCCTGCAGTAGAAATTAGTGAATTTTTTTTCTGAAGGTACTCAATCACACTAGGAAAACTCCTTATCAGATTCCGTATATCTACTTTGCTGCATATTGTCTTCCTTAGAATTTTAACTGTCCTTCTTTGATAATTTGACTCATTCTCAGTAATTGTTTCTTGTTTGATCTGTGTCTCCAGGATGGTTGAGACGCGATCGCATCGTCCTGGACAGGAGATGCTGGTGAGGGGTCTAGCACCTCTCGACCCCGGCAGCAGGCAGCTCCCCGCCACAGGGCCAGTGCAGCCCTTGGGGTTGGTGCCTCGGCAGCCTTTGGAGGAGCACCTCCACCAGTTGGGAGGCCGAGCTTGGTGCTTCCAGAGATCCTTCCCACGCAGCAGCCTCCGCCTGCGGGGATGGTTGATGCTGCCCATCTCTTCTCCTTCGTGGAGAGGATTCTGGAGTCCTCGCACCAGCGCAGTCAGAGGCAGACAGCAGATTTCAGGCAGGGGATTGATGAGGCACCAGCTACGCACGACTGTTGAGATGGTGACTGGTCAGGGGGCCCAGCAGCAGCCCCGTCGGAGGGAGAGATATCCAGGACTTCCAGAAGATGCACCCTCGGGAGTTCTTGGGTACAGAGGGCATTCACTATGCCGATGACTGGATTGAGCACATAGAGGAGATCTTCCGACTGGCAGAGATACCAGTTCGGCTTCACATTGAGGCAGCGGGCAGCCAGATGCAGGATTTGGCCCGTGCATGGTACCAGACTGATCCCAGAGTGGGGGTAGGGCCAGACTTGGGCCCAGTTCAAGGAGCTGTTCAAGGAGCAGTTCTTCCCCGATGTAGCCTTGGGTGGGATCGAGGCGCAGTTCGAGGCTCTGGTTCAGGGGAACCAGACTGTTGCTGAGTATGCCGGGGAGTTCTGCCGACTGGCCCGGTTTATTGATGATCTGACGGAGAAGACCAAGGCGAGGAAGTTTCGCCGAGGTTGACTAGGGAGATTCGGTCGCTGACCAAGAGCGACCGGAATGCTACTTTGCTGAGATTTATTCTGGGGCCATGGCGGCAGAGGACGACCTGGGACTGAGGCAGAAGAGAGGTCGCGACTTTCAGTCAGGCAGTAGCAGTCAGGGGCAGGCCAAGAGGCCTCATTTCCAGCAGCAGTTTCAGCAGCAGAGGCCAGTGCAGCAGTTTCAGCAGCAGGGTCGTGCACCCTTTCAGCAGCAGCACCAGCAGCAGAGAGGACAGCAGGCACCTCGTCAGTTAGTCATTTGTGCCTTCTGCAAGAAGCCGGGGCACATGATCCATGAGTGCAGGAAGAAGCTAGGCAAGTGCCTACTTTGTGGTGCTGGAGATCACCAGTTGAGGGACTGCCCAGGGGCTTTTGGACGAGGACAGCAGGGAGGTGGAGCCAAGGCTCCAGCAGGCCAGCAGAGGGGACCAGCCCTGCAGACCCAGCAGCAGAGGTTCCAGCAGCACCAGCAGCAGGCACGGGGTGGACAGCAGGGGCGAGCTTTCGCCATGGCAGCTGAGGATGCTGAGGTCATCGGAGAGCTGATAGCAGGTTCGGTTCTTCTCGACTCCCTTCCAGCATTCGTATTTTTGATTCCGGGGCTTCCCACAGCTTTGTGTCTGTATCGTATGCTATTAGACACAGTTTGATTTCTGAACCATTGCCTAGGACCTGCAAGATCACGACCGGGGGTGGGGTCATCCTCGTGAGTGATGTTTGCAGAGGGCGGAGTGTTATATTGGGAGGCCGAGAGTTGGGGTGAGTTACTCGTCATGCCATTACCGAACTACGATATAGTATTAGGTATGGACTGGCTGAGTAGACACCACGCCCGTATTGATTGCCGTGGGGGTAGAGTTTTGTTCGGGGCACCAGGAGAGCCAGAGTTTGAGTACACCCGACGGCAGGCAGAGCAGGACGGCGGAGTCTTCTGTGGAGCATCAGTCGAGGAGCAGGTGGCTCCGCATCCCTTGATCGCAGAGTTTATGGACGTTTTCCAGAGGAGTTGCCAGGGCTTCCACCGGACAGAGATGTGAGTTCTCGATAGACTTGGTTCCCGGCGGAACCGATCTCCAGCATGTCTATCGAGTGAACAACAGCGAGTTGGTGGAGCTGAAGAAGCAGGTGGATGAGCTGCAGGACAAGGGCTTCATTCGCTCGAGTTCTTCACCTTGGGGTGCACCGGTGCTTTCGTACCGAAGAAGGATGGGTCGGTACGTATGTGTATCGACTACAGGGCACTCAACAACCTGACAATCAAGAATAGATACCCACTGCCGCGGATCGATGATCTGTTTGATCAGTTGAGCGGAGCTCGGGTGTTCTCCAAGATTGATTGAGGTCGGGTTATCACCAGGTGAAGGTGAAGAGGGAGGATATTCCCAAGACCGCCTTCAGGACGCGGTACGGGCAGTTTGAGTTTTTGGTTATGCCGTTTGGGCTAACCAATGCACCAGCAGTGTTTATGAATCTAATGAACAAGGTGTTCCACCAGTACTTGGACAAGTTCGTGGTGGTGTTCATTGATGATATCTTGATATATTCCAAGACAGAGGAGGAGCACGAGGAGCATCTGCGGATAGTGCTAGAGACTCTCAGGCGGGAGCAGCTTATGGAAACTCTCCAAGTGTGAGTTTTTCTTGGACCAGGTGGACTTCTTGGGGCATGTGGTGACTGGAGATGGTATCTCAGTTGACCCCAAGAAGATTGTAGCAGTTGAGGCTTGGACAGCGCCGACTTCAGTGGCAGAGATCAGGAGTTTCCTGGGGCTGGCAGGATACTATAGAGATTTGTGCAGGATTTCTCCCGGGTTGCAGAGCCGTTGACACGGTTGACCCGGAAGGATACTGAGTATGTTTGGTCAGAGGAGTGTCAGGCAGCTTTTGATGAGTTGAAGAAGCGGCTTACGACAGCTCCGATTCTGACATTGCCTTCAGGATCAGGTGGTTTCACTATTTATAGTGATGCTTCAGGGAAGGGGCTGGGTTGCGTCTTGCAGCAGCATGGGAAGGTGATTGCCTATGCTTCCAGGCAATTACGTCCTCATGAGAAGAACTACCCTACCCATGACCTGGAGCTGGCGGCGGTGATTTTTGCTTTGAAGTTATGGAAGCACTATCTGTATGGCGAGAGGGTGGAGATCTTCACAGACCACAAGAGCTTGAAGTACGTGTTCACTCAGAAGGAGTTGAACATGAGGCAGCGCAGGTGGCTTGAGCTGATGAAGGACTTTGATATCGCACTCCAGTATCACCCGGGAAGGCCAACGTGGTTGCCGATGCCTTGAGTAGGTATCCGACAGCCATGTGTTTGACTATGGATCGGCACCTGCTTGCAGATTTGGAGAGCCTTGGATTGAGGTGATCGTGCCCGGAGTGCAGATGCAGTTATGGGGCCTGCAGATACAGTCAGACTTGATGGACAGGATCAAGGCGGCACAGTTTGATGATGTGGCTCTGCGAGTATCCGAGAGCAGATCAGTATGGGAGTGCAGGATATTGAGTTCTCACTTGCAGAGGATGGTGCCCTGAGGCACGGTGCCAGGTTATGTGTGCCTAGGGGAGCTCAGAGAGCAGATTATGCAGGAGGCTCACAGATCGCAGTACTCTATACATCCTGGTGCCAACAAGATGTACAGGGATCTGCGAGAGCATGTCTGGTGGTACGGGATGAAGAGGGAGGTGTCCAACTTCGTAGCTAGATGCTTGATCTGTCAGCAGGTCAAGGCTGAGAGGCAGAGGCCTGGAGGATTATTGCAGCCGCTGCCCATTCCAGAGTGGAAGTGGGAGCACATTACCATGGACTTTGTATCAGGATTGCCCCGTACACCAGGAGGAAAAGCGATTTGGGTCATCGTTGACAGGTTGACCAAATCGGCCCACTTCTTGCCATTCAAGGTGGGTACGTCTACAGAGAGGCTGGCGGAGTTGTATATGAGACAGATAGTCAGGATTCACGGAGTTCCGTCAGCATAGTCTCAGATCGGGATAGCCGCTTTACTTCCCATTTCTGGAGGAGTCTGCAGACTAGCTTGGGCACTCAGCTCAAGTTTAGTACCGCATACCACCCCCAGACGGACGGACAGTCAGAGAGGACTATTCAGACCCTTGAGGATATGCTGCGGACGTGCGTCCTGGATTTTGGAGGTTCCTGGGGATCACCTGCATTTGGTGGAGTTTGCTTACAACAACAGTTTTCAGGCCAGCATTGAGATGTCACCGTTTGAGGCTCTGTACGGGCGTAGGTGTCGTACACCCTTATCTTGGGATGATGTTGGAGAGCGAGCTTTACTGGGACCAGAGATGGTTGTTGACGCAGCCGAGAAGGTGAAGCTCATCAGGGACAGACTTCGCGTGGCGCAGACAGACATCGTCACTGTGGGCCGATAGCCCCGGAGGCCGCTGGAGTTTGAGTACAGATTTAGAGTAGGATTAGAAGTAGGTTTTTTTTTTTTGTTTTGTTTGATTGATCGTGTTTGATTTTTAGTAACTTGAGACCTTGCTTTGATTAGGTTGGAGACATGGTTTTTCTGCGGATATCTCCGACTTGGTACGATACGTTTTGATGGAGGTGGGAAGCTTAGCCCGCTTCATCGGCCCTTTCGTTATCAGCGGAGAGTCGTGACGTGGCATACAGGCTAGACTTGCCACCTGCACTAGTGGGCATCCACAACGTATTTCCGTATCACAGCTGAGACGGTACGTGGCTGACCCTAGCCATGTGCTCGATCACTCGGAGATAGAGGTTGGACCTACTCTCAGTTATCCGAGCAGCCTGTGGAGATTCTGGATCGCCGAGAAAGGTATTGAGGAACCAGGTGATACCCTTGGTAGCGTCGCATGGAGGCATCATTCTCCAGGAGAGTCGACCTGGGAGCGGGAGGATGAGATGCGCGCGGTACCCCTATCTTTTTGGACCTTGAGGTATACTTTTCTATCCTTCTCAGCAGTTTAGTTTCGCCTTTAATTTCGAGGACGAAATTATTTTAAGGGGGGTAGATTTGTCACTGCCACTTTTCTAGCTTGAGGGTATTTTGGTCATTTTCAAAATTTTGGAATTATTTTGGGATTTTTATTATTAAATATAATTATATGATTTTTAGTGATTTTTGGTGATTTTTGGTAGAATGTTTTTGACCCTATAGTTGACCTTGACTCATGTTGACTAGGAGACTGTCCTATTGGCTAACCTAGGTCAAGACATCCAGGTTAGGTTAAGAAACTCTAGTGTGACCTAAGTTATTCATTTCAAGTTCATTAGAATTGGTTTGGGGTGATTAGGAGCTAGTTTTGGCCTAAGATGGCTTGTGAAGTCACAAGTCAAATCATGACTTAAACTAATTAGGACTCAACCAACTACCAAAACCCTAGATCTAAACCCTATGGCCAGCCACATGACAGCCCCCCCCCTCTATAATACTCCCTAGGGATTAGGGCTAGCCTCTCTCTTAGGGTTCATCAAGTTTTTAGAAAGAGGTAATGTTCCATCTTCATAAATTCTTATTAAATCCAAATTAAGTCCTTTTTCCTTCAAACAAATTCCAATAGGCTCTAAATATTGTGCTCTTGCTGTTGGAAATAATTTTTGACAGGAAAGGAACAATTTGGAAGAGTTTTGGTGGTGGGTTGAGAATCCTTCTCTTTGAAGCTTTTTGGGAGTTAGAACACCTATAGGTATATCCTCACAATTCATTTTAATTCTGTAAAAATCATTTCTAGGTTGCCCTAACCCTAGCCAAACTGTAGGAATAGGGTTTTCCAAATTTTCGTGTCGTTTCGTGTCCGTTCTGGACACGTATCAGTGCACACTGCTAGGTTTTGATGAAATGCCCCAATGGGCATTTCGTGTGGTTTTTGGTGTTCTGTTTGAATAGGAATTTATGATTGGGTCTTGCTTACACATTTTTGTGCTTGGTGTCGTGTCTTAGTGTTGTGTCGAGTCCACACGGACACCGAACACGTGGTCGCGTGCGCGCGTGCACAGGCACTGTGCGTGCCCTGCTGCTCGGGCATGATTACGACACGGACACGGCTCCTCAACACGCCAAATTTGACGTGTAGCTAGGGACTGACACTGACACACAAGGGCTCCCCAATTTTCAGAGCCCACGTGTCGTGTCGGACACGCACGAACGCGTGGACCAATTTGTGCACTGTGCAGTCGGCTGTCCTTTTGGGCACTGACACGCATGTCTTGTGTCGTGTACACGCGACTTGGACACGATTCAGGTGTCCAGTCGATGGCCCTAGTCTAGGTGAATACGTAGACCAATTCTCGTGAGTCGTGTCGCTGTGTGTCGTGCACACGATCGACACGAACACGTGCACGCCGATTGTTTTCCTGTGTTGCACAGTTCACTGTTTTTGGAATTTAATTGTTGGACACGTTTGTGTCCACTTCTGTGGACACAAACACATCATGTAGCATGTGTACATTGTGTTTATTAGTTACCCACCTCTGTAATTGATTTCTATTCGAATTTTACTATGCACTTGTCATTTTCCCTTTCTTTTCCTGAAAACCAATGTATCAGTTTTACTGTTTTTCCAGTTTTGCAAAGATGAGTTTTTACAGTCTTTTAAACATTCTTAACACAGTTAATTACATGTTTTTAAATACCTAATATGTTCTCCTATATGATCCTAAATGTGTGTCGATTTTGAGGTGATTTGGGGCAGTTTTGAAGTGGGTTGAGGCTCTAAAATCTGAGATTCATTTTTTTTAAACTGTCAAACTCTTGTTTGGTTTTACTGATTGTCTTGATTGATTCTCCTTAACTGTTAATGAATTATCAACTGAAATATGGGGTATCATATTGGGACATGTTAATTGGTTATGTGTGATTCATGAGTTTACATTATTGGTCCAATGTTCTTCTCATTAACCTGAATGTTAAGGTATCAAATCTGAGTTTTAGTTCAATGGAAATCTGATTTTAGTCCATGAAAAACCTGAGATAATATGTATAGGCTGTTAATGAGAATGAGTTTTAATTACCTGAGTTTCATCATGCTTTGTAAAGCCTGTGATGTATTCAACTGAAACCTGGAGTTAGTTAATTAACGTTATACTGAGTTTGGACTTTAAAATCTGAGAAGGGGGGGGGGGGGGGGGGGGGGGGGGGGGGGGGTTATCAAAAACTGAGAAATGCTTGAGGGACTAAAATGGATTGTTTTTGAACTGTTGGACTATTTCCTTATATTTTTTTGAGTTTATATGTGAATGAAAAATCTGAGATTTAAGATATGGTTTAAAACTGAAATGTTATCTGAGATTTTGAGTTTAACATTAAAAATCTGAGTTGAGTTATGTCTTCTAATTTCCTTTCCCTTCTCACTGTTTTGCCACACACACTCATCATCACTGATTTTTTTACTGTTTTCACAAATACACTTTCATTTGACACTCTAGCCTACACACAAGGCCTAACACTCTAATTCACACACACACACCACATATGCCTTGTACTTTGAGTGCTCTCTCTCTCTCTTTTCCTATGTATATATATATTATGTGAATTGTAATATATAAGTTCCAATAGATATTGTGTGTGTTTTATATATATATAGATATATGTATAGTGTATGAGTGATATGTATAGTGCTATAGGTTAGTATTTCAGTTACATTGTAGCCTGACAATATGTGTATTGTTAGACATAGATAATATCTTGTGTAGATTTATGTTATAAGTTGGGTTAGGCATGTATTGCCTAGAAAACCTAGATATGACTTGTTAGACCTAGAATAGACCAAATTAGACTAGTTTGACTAGGGTTGACTTGGTTGACCTAGTTTGACTTCTAGGGTTGACCAGAGTTGACCAAAAGTTGACTTTGGTCTACGTTGACCTAGATTCATGTAGAATGCATTAAATTGCATTGTATTATCATTCTGGACTTGTTGTGACTCGTACTGTTCTAAATAGGAGCCAGACACCACTCCTCGGACAGTACTTTCATCTCGGACTTTCAGATAGCAGGCGAGTACATTCTCTGATCTTTTTATACCTGTCTGGATATATTCATGCTCTAGATTACTCTACATGATGCTGACACGTATCTTCACGGATTAGTACTATATGGATCCCTTCCTGAGATGTTATCCCTCTACGGGGTGCATCGGGTATTTCATGTTCATGTACTTTATCATGTGCATCAGGTACTCCTGTACTCATATACTAGTTCATGTTTTTACATGTTCTCATGTGCTTCATGTGCTCATGTGCTTATCATGTGCTCATGTACTACTCATTTCATGAGTTACGTATCTTAGCTGTATTCATGTGCTTATGACATAACTTGAACGGATCCTTGTGTATTGATTGGGGCGGGGTGAGTAGAATTGGTTTTGTGAACACTATCCCAAGTAGCTGTATAAATGTGCCTCCTTATTATTCTATATCAATATACCATATATAATTATATGAGTATATGACTCCTAGTTGTCATAACGTTGCTACAATACTACATCTATTATATAAGTACATATGGGTACCCAAATCCTTTCGTAAATACTTTACAATTATAACAAATAATATATTTAATTTTTTGAAATTTATCTATAATATTTATATATTCTATAATTATATTTTCAAAAGGAAAATCCTTTCACAAGAGGTCTTATGTTAATGTTACATAAGACTTCCTCAAAGCGACCCATTAATTTACTTCCGAAACAATGATAAAATAAAAATATAATTCTATAAAAATCCCAAAATTAGTTAAAATAGTATTTAATGTTAAACCTTGCACAACATAAGTTTAATATGGATTCATGGAGTTTTGACACTTTTGGACACAAGGAAACAAAATTTTTCGGAGTTCAATGATATGACAAATGTTATGAATTTTAAAATAGCAAACGGTGCAAAACCTAACTTTCAGATATGCGTCGGAAAGGTATCGAACGTCTAGATTCTGAAAAAAAATATAAAAAGGTTTATAACCTGACCTTAGATAGGCGAAAAGTGGCCTGCAACAGATTCATTTCTTCTGGATACCCTGTCGTAGAATCAACGCCACGGACAAACCGCTTGGAACTAGGGGATCCGGCGATCAGAGGTTGGACTAGACACATATGGTAACTCTAAGATTTGGTTTGAGGAGAAAAAGATGAGAAAAAGTGGGTGAAACATCATCTACAATTCGACTAACCTGCTGTGACTTTCAGACTTCGATTCGACGGAGTTTTCGGCCCAAGTAGCGCGTCGTGCACCTCTCTAACGGCCGCAAGGTTGCTCCTATAGTTGCTAGGGTGGAAGAGGATGTTGAGAGAATGTCCAAGTGGTGGTGGTTGGCGCAAAAAAAATCGAGGAGAAATTATATTTTGTGAAGAAAGGGGGGTCGGCTAGGGTTTCGGGTTTGGAGTGGTGGCCGCTAGGTTTGGGGGGAGGATTTGTGGAGTAGTGGGTGGTTTATGAGAGAGGGGGATGGTTAGGGTTTGATAGGTATATATATATGTGCATGGGCTTTGGTTTGATCTAATTTGGATAGGATTTGATTCTCCAAATCATACTATTATTAATAGGTTTCCTATTTTGGTTGATGTTTGACCAAGTCAAGATATAAGAGAATATTACATTGGCTGCAATTTAATTCTTAAAATTCTCTTTATATATATACTTGGTTTTGGTACTCCTAATTAGGCTCTAACTAGTAGGGTTGACTAGGTTAGGGTCCGAGTAGCATTACTAGTCGAATTGGACCCGAAAAATTAATTTAATGAGTCTCATGTCCATTTGCAAATAAGTAGCACATGAAAACTCGATTGGATGGTGCACCCTAGGTATATGAATTGTAGACTCAACATGGGTCAAAACCATATATTGGGTCATACGGTTTCGATCTATGTCAAGTCCCAAAAGCAAAATGGAAGTTGGCTTAAAATTACGTCAATGGCTCAAATTGGCCTAAGTTTGGCCCAAAATTGCGCAAAGTCAAGGAATATTGAAAAGCAAAATTGGATGGGACAGATATAACAAACTCAGCTCATCCTGTCTACTACAAACTCATAAAGGACGTTTTAAGAGATGGGCATGTCATGTGCTCCCAACAACCAAAGACACAAAAGTACATATAAATTCTAATTAAATATACAATATACCTAATAATTAGAAATACTATAAAATAAAATAAAAAAATAATTCCTAAAAATCAGGGCCTCACAATCTACCCCACCTTAAAAGAATTTCGTCCTCAAAATTAAAATAAGGACCCTTAGTACGAAAACCGCACTAGTGTAACTAGGAATAGTTTAAGAGATACGCTAGGTCACTACGTCTCTCCAAATAACTTAAGTAAAATCAATCCTAACCAATTTGATTTTGCAATATCTATATCGTAAAACTATAGGTGGTTATCTTTACTCTCGCTCTTCTTGGTTTTGGCGGTCTTGCAACGATTATGTTGAAGGGGGGGAGAGAACACCAGGTTCAGCCAGAGGGGTTTTGGTATGTGTGAAGATAGTGTGATGGTGGGTGTTTATGGATTTGTTAGAGAAGGGAATATGTTGGGTTTGGTTGAGAGATGATTTGTGAGAGGGATATATAGGAGTGTGTGAGTGCTAGGAAGGGGGGGAATACACCCTGCTGTCCACATTGCTCCATTTCCAGCCCAAAACCTGCCCAGGTTTTAGCCTATTCTTGACTGTCTTTCACCCCTAAAACTGGTCCTAAACTCTATATTTTTGTCCATGTTTCAGCCCAGGTTTGTGCCCCATTTCATGGCTGCCCTTCACTGCCTAGAACAGTCCCAACAGTCCAGTTTGCAAGCCAATGTTGGCTGCCCTTTTATTACCATATCAACCCATAAAACCCCCTCACCTTGTTGTCCATACACTACACTTTAGTCCCACAAACCCATCAAAATTAGTCCATGTATCCCAAAACCTGTCCTATATTAGTTGTGGTGTGTGTAAGTTTGAGGAATATATGTGGGATATAGTGTGTAAGGAAG
>JANAVB010025154.1:0-98437 GCA_029216955.1 Iris pallida
CTTTTCTCGTCCCAACGGGTTAAGTGTGTACGATTGAGTTAGGCAAAAGTTTATGTCGGCTTATCGAAGTCGTTCTAAGCACCGTCCCCACGCTTTCTGCTGTTGTTAAGTCACCTAGTCCTACGATCTCAATGCCTCATATATAGTATGACTTGGATGGTAGTGTCACATAGAACACAAGTCGTTTAACGCGCGAGCCACAGTTGGTCAATAAAAAGTTAGCCACAGTCTATGGCACATGGAGAACACATTTTGTTCAAGTTATGCTTGAAGGCTATCAATTAGCCATTCATGAGTTGAGTCAATAAGAGTATGGAAACACTTAAACCATGTCAGGACTGTATGTCAGTCGTCGAGGAGAAATATGTCGAGACTGTAGGTCAGTCGCCGATGTAGCCCTGGTTTGGGCTCTGTAAAATAAGTATGAAAAGTAAAGAAGTAAAGCAAAGAAAACTAAGTTGTGACGGTTAGGCCATGCATTTAACACGAGTCTAGAAGTTCTCGTAGGTGCATGGTCATGGACAAACTTATCGACAAGGTTTCGCGCCCTCGATCCGGTAGCCTGGGGCCACAGGACCGTATCAGCCTAGGAGGGAAGCAAGGTAGTTAGGCAAGAACACGCCACTGGTGATTCGAGGACTTGAGTAGGGTTAGCTACCCTTAGCTGCAAGGGTCATCCGCACCACCTATATGTCCAATATGGCTTGAATTGCCAGTGACCTTTCATATAGATAAGTTGACGTGCTGAGCGGCAATCCGCATGCACGGTATCGATCGAATAAAAGAAAGTGCAAGCACAGTACGAATGGGATAAAGATGGTATGTACAGTTGCAATACAAGTCTTAAGAAGCCTAAGATTTGGCTATAGAAAAGAAGCGTGCTTCGGCACGAAATGTGGCGTCGAGTATTAAGTCGTTGGCATAGAGTTGCATAAGTCAGACTTGAGTTGTTTCGAGTTAAGTCAAGAAGGGCCGTAAGACAAGTTTGGTTAAGTCATGCTAAGTTGCGAGGCATGGCCTCGATATTGAAGCACGAACCAAGTCGATGACACGAATCATGTTATTGCGTCCCAAAGTATGGGCCATAAGGCAAGCCCGAGTCAGCACGTTGATGTTGCAAGCACGAGAATGGTTTAGAGGCAAGGATAAGGAAGTTATCGATGCGATAACATGACGATGGTCTAGAGACACAAATAGGCCAGCGTCTATGTCCTAAAATCGATCTTAAGGCAAGAATAGAAAGACAATCATAAAGGGATTATGTTGCACAAAGTAAATAAACGTGTTGGTTTTGTATGGGTGGACGAGGAGCTCACTCCACCAGAACAGTTGAGTGCTGACACCCACACAATTTTTATATGCAGGCACAGGTATAAGCTCGTTGGCACGGAGCTCGTTTGGATGCATCGAGGCACATAGTTCCTTGGCGTTTCGAGGCATGCGACCGCATGGAGTTCGAACTTTTACGAGACGTAATGTATGGACATTGCCTATCTGAAGCATCATCTGGCTCGTCAAATTGTATTGAGAGATGAGAGGGAGCTGAGTGACTTGTAATCAGAGAGAAAAGTGAGTTTGAGTGATTGTAATCTTGGCTACGTGCCTTTGTAATCTTATGTTCATTATCAATAAAGGCACTGATTATGTTTCAATGCTTGTGTTGCCTTGTATATTCAATGTTTCTGCTTGGAACTTATGTGCGACGACCCGCCACAAGCTGTTATAATTGGCTGTTATGAAACCGCCTTGCACGAGCGCAATCTAGGCTCGTGCGGCATCACATCTTAGCAAGGACGATCGGTCCTACGAGATAGGGGCGTGACATAATGGTATCAGAGCACGGCTTTATGTCCTTGGACTTCCGATTGAATTCTTTAACTTCGATGATGTTCCGCAAACTCTGATGTTCCGCGATCGATATCATTTGTGTGCTCTCTCTTAAATGTCCCACGGGATATCTATACAATAAGTCTAAATATTTTGCAAAATTGCACGAAAAAAATTGGTTGAACAAAGTTTTAACTAAATAAGCACGGTTGGCTAAGTCGGATTGAGCATATACACCAAGAATTGTATCAACCTTAGCAAAGTCGAATGCAGGATTCAATTCGTTTCGGACGAAAATGAGTTAAACTCGATTGAGTATGCAGGATGGCTATCGATAGGAGTATGATATTGTTGATGCGATACAAATGAGTTATGCTTGGATTTTGAGGAATGGTTCGAACGAAGATTCAAGGTAAGCGATATTCAAAACTTGTTTCGAGCATTTGTTGAATGACTTCATCCCTGAGTGGTGTATAGGATAGCCTCAGGGTTGTCGATCGATTGAGGATACAGGATGCCAACGAGTCTATCAGCAAGCACGAGTACACAAAACCTTAGAATGAGTGATTCAAGTTAGTATGAGTTTAATTCGAACGAACTAGAAACAACGTGCACCAGATTGGGATTGTGCAAGTACAAAATGCAAAAATGATTGAGTTGGTAAATCGAATTGAAGGAAAGTTAAGGTGTAATGAACAAGATGAATCCGTTGAGGAATCAATACAAGTCGTATACAAAAAGTTAGCATGATCGAAAGTTAGCGTGCATGGAAATGATTCGAATAATTGAGAATGAATCTAAGGATTGGAATAGATGTTGCTTAATGATTTGAGTTAGCACATATCGATGCATTATAAGAAAATATGTTGCTCGATGACTTAAGATAGACGGATGAGCATATATATTGGTTATGGGTTTGAACGAATTGATCAGGTGAATAGTTCGGGGATTATTGATCAAATTTTGTTCTTGAATATCGAGGAGACTGTGGTATATCCAATTCGGGTGATAACATCAGTTGCACAACTCAAAATTCATTGCAAATGAAGATCGTCAGATTAAGCATATCATCGATAGTATTGAGGCATATCAAAGATTGATGTACGATAACTCGGGGGTACTCTGATTCGGGAAATGACGATCGTGTAATTGTGTTACTATTTTGATGGATGCTATATTGGGATTTTGATTGAAATGAATGCTTGGATGAAAATGATCATGTCTTGATTTCTTCGATGATAACCACAACGTCAACGATCTTGTCTTGCGTGAGTGTAACTCTAGCCTCGCACATACGTCATATCAGATTTGGGGCGATAGTTTTGCGTGAGCGCTGACATGGTAATTCATGTCGTAGGAATGATCGAACTCGGGATATCAGGGCATGGCAATTTGGATTTCTTCGACTTGTGGTTTGATGCGAAGGTAAATTCGAGGATTGGTTGGACTTGTGATTGACATTGAGTAACTTGAGGATTGAGTAGTCCAATCTATGTATCGTGAATGAAATAGTCTAGACTCAAAGCAAGAGTTATGCCTCGATAAGAATGATTATCCTGAGGGAATGCATGGTGATTTCATGTCCCACGTGGATGATCTAACTTGCGTGAGATTGGGGAGTGGCATATTGTTAAGATAGACGACCTTGTGACCGATTACGTGAATTGTGATAAACGACTTAGGGAATATGGAATGAGAATTATGGTTTAGCGACAAATCGTCTCGTAGCATGCTTGACTTAGGAAAAGTGGATAGGTGGATGATATCAAATATGTTTAAAGATAAACTATGCAAATTTCTAGTTTGGATGTACGATAAGAGATATGCAGAAGGCTTGGTTGAGCAGAAATTACGATATGATGACTTTGATGAATGACTCGGACCCCTGGAACTAAGTGTTGCAAGTACGAATAGGAGGAATCTCTGCTCGAAGTTAGAAATCGAAGTGATGCGAGCTTGGGTAGAAAACCCCGTACTATCAACTTTGGTTTGACCTTAGGTTTGGAGTCAGTGTTGATATTATTATTTGGAAACTATGATTCCAATGCTGACGGTTGACTATAGCCTGGAAAGATAGCCTAGCGATTAGGTAGACGTTCCGTTGTGGAGAGATAGAAATTATGGAGACACTACTCACGAGTCTTGACTAGAATGCATATATTTCAAGGACACATGAATATGTGCACGATCCAACTCGAGTGGTGATGGCGAATTATCTGTCACGAGGCTTGGCTAAAATGCATGTATTTTAGAGACGCCTAGAATATGTGCACAATCCAACTAAGTGATACATTGAATTCAAGTAAGACTAGAAGAACGACGAAGTATCGAGGATTTTGAAATCGTGTTTTGAAGAAATATTGATTGTAGCACGATCATTAGATTTGAGATGAACTTGAATGTTGGTTGATCGGGCGGTTTGCCTAGAACTGAGATTGTCCGTGTGCATGACGAGTATAAGTTACTCAAGTCGAGATATAGTTGTTCGTGTCGAAAGATAACCAAAGCACGAGCGTGGCTCGGATTGAAGAAACACATATGAGGAATGCGTGCGAGAATCGTTGGATGTTGAATCAAGTTATAAGTCAAAAAGTATACTCAATTAGTTTTGAGGACGAAACTTTTTCTGAGTGGTGTATAATGTAATGTCCCGTCCCGTTCAACTCAGTCGAAGGAAGCGAAATGCCAATGGCGTTCAGACCGCTATGCAACGGCTATTTGAAGACCCGATTGGTTGAGGTGACTCCTCGCTCAGGTTGGTGGCTTCGGTGAACTTGCTTCAGCTTGGCCTTCACACTAATAAAACAAAAGTTTTCAAATGCACAAGCAGGCTTGATAATAAAAGAGGCGAATACACATAGCTAAGGAAATAATCCCAAGTCGGGTCGGATTGAGTTGGAATATGGAAAGGTCCCACGGTCGGCTTAGAAATGTTGTACGATGTGCTTTCAAAATGACACTCGGTCCTTCGTCCCGTAGCTTGGGAGAAGAAAGTTGATTTAAGTTGCCATAAAGTTATGAACTTAGCCTAATTCATAGGCGTCGCACGCATAAATGCTTGATAACACATGTACGGTCCCATCGTTCGATACTTGGCATAGCCAAAGTGTCCCTTAAGTCTTAGTGTAGATTTCTATGATGCAAGGCTTGGCATAGCCTTTGCTCATCCCAACAGGTTAAGTTGTTGGACGATTGAGTTAGGCAAAAGTTATGTCAGCTTATCGAAGTCGTTCTAAGCACAGTCCCAAGCTTTTTGCGGTTGTTAAGTCACCTAGTCCCATGATCTCAAGGCTCGTCATCAAGTCAGTTTAAGGCACGATCCACAATTGGTTCAATAAAAAGTTAGCCACGGTCTATGGCACATGGAGAACACATTTTGTTCAAGTTATGCTTGAAGGCTATCAATTAGACATTCATGAGTTGAGTCAATAAGAGTATGAACACTTAAACTATGTCAGGACTGTAGGTCAGTCGCCGAGGAGAAATATGTCGGGACTGTAGGTCAATCGCCAAGACAACCCTGGTTTGGGCTCTGCAAAAGAAGTATGAAAAGTAAAGAAGTAAAGCAAAGAAACTAAGTTGTGATGGTTAGGCCATGAATTTACATCGAGTCTAGAAGTTCTCGTAGGTGCGTGGTCATGGACAACTTGTCGATTAGGTTTTGTGCCCTCGATCCGATAGCCTGGGGCCACAGGACCGTATCAGCCTAGGAGGGAAGCAAGGTAGTTAGGCAAGAACACATCGTCGGTAATTCGAGGACTTGAGCAGGGCCAACTACCCTTAGCTGCAAGGGTCTCGTTTACACCACCTACATGTCCAAGATGGCTTGAATTGCTAGTAGCCTTTCATATAGATAAGTTGGCATGCTGAGCGGCAATCCGCATGCATGGAGTCGGTCGAATAAAAGAAAGTGCAAGTATGGCACGAATGGGATAAAGATGGTATGCATGGTTGCAATACAAGTCTTAAGAAGCCTAAGATTTGGCTACATAAAAGACGCGTGCTTCGACATTAAATGTGGCGTCGAGTATTAAGTCGTTGGCATAGAGTTGCATAAGTCATACCTGAGTCGTTTCAAGTTAAGTCAAGAGGGGCCGTAAGACAAGTTTGGTTAAGTCATGCTAAGTTACGAGGCACGATGTCGATGTTGAAGCACGAAGCAAGTCGATGACATGAATCATGTTGTTGCGTCCTAAAGTATGGGCCATAAGGCAAGCACGAGTCGGCACGTTGATGTTGTAAGCTCGAGAATGGTTTAGAGGCAAGGATAAGAAAGTTATCGATGCGATAGCATGATGATGGTCTAGATATACAAATAGGCCAGGCGTCTATGTCCTAAAATCGATCCTAAGGCAAGAATAGAAACACAAGTAAAAAAAGGATTTTGTTGTACAAAGTAAATGAATGTGTTAGTTTTGTATGGGTGGGTGAAGAGCTCACTCCACCAGTACAGTTGAGTAATGACACCCACATAATTTCTTTATGCAGGCACAGGTAAAAAGCTTGTTGGCACGAAGCTCGCTTGGATGCGTCGGGTACGGAGTTCTTTGGCATTTCGAGGTATGCGACTGTATGGAGTCAGAACTTATAGGAGACATAATATGGACATTGCCTATCCGAAGCATCCGCTGGCTCGTCAAATTGTATTGAGAGATGAAAAAGAGCTGAGTGACTTGTAATCAGAGAGAAAAGTAAGCTTGAGTGATTATAATCTTGGATACGTGTCTTTGTAATCTTATGTTCATTATCAATAAAGGCTCTGATTTTCTTTCAATGCTTGTGTTGCCTTGTATATTCAATGTTTCTGCTTGAAACTTCTGTGCGACGATCCCGTCGCAAGCTGTTGTAATCGACCGTTATGAAACGTCGTACACTAGCGCAATCTAGGCTCGTGCGACATCACGCCTTAGCAAGGACGATCGATCCTACGGGACCGGGGCATGACAGATAGCTTGCTCGTAACCTATGTCATTATTTTGAGCCAGTAAGATGCCAGAGAATGATCCATTGCACGGACATAGAGCAGGAAGGGTTTGCCCATAACTGGGGCTACCAGAACTGGGGGATATATGAGGTATGCCTTGATATCGTCAAACGCCTTCTGACACTCCTCTGTCCATATGTAATAGACTCTCTTCTTTATAAGTTTGGTGAAGGGTTGGCATCGTCCTAAAAGATTTGCTATAAACCTTCAGATGTATGCAAGACGTCCTTGCAGGCCTCGAAGTTCTCTCGGGTTCTTAGGAGGGCTCATGTCAAGGATGGCCTTGGTCTTCTCAGGATCAACGTGGATACCCTTTGCAGTGATGATGAAACCTAAGAATTTGTCGTCGGGAACCCTAGGAAGGATTTAGTCGGGTTCATCTTGAGCTGATGTGCCTACATGAGATCGAAGACAGTTCTCAGATCTTGCAGGTGATCACCTTACAGATAACTTTTGACAGCGATGTCATCAACATATCATTCGACTGTCCTACGAAGATGCTTGCAGAAATGGTGCTCATAGCTCGCTAGTATATCGTACCTATATTCTTTAAGCCAAAGGGCATTATTGTGTGTAGCAATACACCTCCTTTGGAGTCCTGAACGATGTGTGCTTCTCGTCATCCGGAATATCTTGATCTGGTTGTAGCCCGAATACCCATCCATGCAGGACATGCATTCGAAGCCACATGTGTTGTCGATCATCACGTCAGTGATTGGAAGAGAAAATTTATCTTTTGGGTAAGTAGAGTTGAGGTTCCTGAAGTTGATGCAGACTCAGATCTTTCTATTATTTCTAGTAACAGGAACGATGTTGGCCACCCAGTCCGGATATTGCTCCTCGCGAATAAATCTACTAACTATGAATTTATCCACTTCTTTCTCAATGGCATCCATGATGTTAGGACGAAAGTATCGTTGTTGCTACTTAACATGCTTAGCGTTAGGTAAGATGTTAAGCTTGTGCATTGCGACTTGCGGGTCCAAACCCGATATGTCTTTATAGCTCTAGGGGAAGACGTCGATGTATTTCCTGATAAGTTGAACCGAGGATTCACGATCTTCCCCTGCCAAGCTCTTGCTGATGATGAGTTTGTGCGAGGATTCATCCCCTAAGTCGATTTGCTCGACTTCAACTTTGGTAGGAGGTTCTCGTAGTTTGAAGCGAGATTCCTATTGTGCTCCTAAGCGTTGAGCCCAGGGTTCCTCTTCGAAGAAATCCAATGTCTGGTCATCATCTTCTTCTTCTGGAGGATGTACGAATGTTATATTGACTGACAACACTTTTTAAAGATCGGACCGATGCTAGTAACGGAGTCCCAAGTTGAAGCTTCAGATGAATGAGAGTGTATGACCACTTCAGTTTTTGAGCTCTCAGGGGTTAATGGAGGCGTGACATAACCTACCTTCCATCGAGTGCGATGATAGTAATCTTGTGGCTTTCCTTTCGGGACCAGGAGTCGTAATGGAAGACGTCGACTTTTTTCGTAGTTCAAGCCCTTGTCGATTTTCAACTCGTAACCCGTCTTTTGGATGAGATACTTTGCTTGGTTAGTGTATCGATATATTTGTAATCCACCGGTATCAGGTTCTGGTTCAGCAGGAGAGAGGTCCTGATGACGTTCAACCTTGCCAAAGATGATAGGATTTTCATCCTTATTCCAGGGCGGAACTATATAACAGAACCCTCGATATGGGACAACTCGGTTTACATGATTAACAGTCGTTATTTTTGTTTGCAACGACTGTAAGACATTGTCTAAAGTATACATAGCATTCCAATGTGGAAGATTATAGTTTCAAAGACAGCCTTTTATTGATAAAATATGATATTTTTTCTGAGGGATTACATCATCAAGAGAAGGAGCATCGACATTAACAGATATATAATCTCCCAACTCTTCATCAGTGAAGACCGGAGCAGGCTTCGGAGGTCCAGGGATTTTAGGTCGTATCTTCGCCACTAGAGGGTTGACGCCTTGTCAGGCGACATTTCTGGAGAGTTCCTCGGGAGTCTGACCTGAACTGACTCCTGAGCCTGAGCCGGGGCCTTTTCCTAGAGCTTGGTCACGAGGGGAGCCAAAAATTGTGGAGATTTTCCCTTGAGCTGTACCTTCAGAGGTGCTTCAGTTGGTATATCTCAGTTTCATCATCGGTTCCATAGGACCTTTGAGTTTTATTTGGGAGCTTGACAACCAGGGAGGCTGGTGCTTTTCTGCACAGTTTGGCCACGAGAGGAGCCGATACCTGGGGAGGTTTTCTCTTGAGTCACACCTTCAGAGGAGCTTCATTTGCCGTGTCAACCAGGGTGGCTAGTGCTTTTTCGTACTGTTTGGCCACGAGGAGACGACACCTGGGGAGGTTTACCCTTGAGTCGCACTTTCAGAGGGGCTTTAGTTGCCATTTCAGCTTCAGCTTGGACCTCTATTTCGGCTTCTGCTTCATCATCGGCGTCGTTGGCTTCATTGTCCAAATAAATTAATTTGTAAAGGTCAGAGTTGGTGAAAACTACTTCAATTCCTCTGAAGGGATCGACATCAGCAAACTCCGTCCTGACTATGACATTAGTGGACACATATTTCATACATTTGTGAAGAGTAGACGACACCACCATGTACTCATGTATCCATGGTCGTCCCAATATATATATATATATATATATATATATATATATATATATATATATATATATATATATACCTCTGGCCTAGTGGTTAAGAAGATGCATGCGGCCCGAGTGGTCAGGAGATCGATTCCCGATGGAAGCGTTCGCCACAATTACCATTTTTCAAAAATATATATATTTTTAATATATATATATATAAGAAACCAAATTTATAGAAGTATAAGGTGCAAAATGCCGAAGAATATACAAAAGAGCGTGACTCGCGCTAACTGAAAAAAAACACAAACCGGTTAGTGCCGACTGCTTGGTTAATTCAATATCCCCCAAAAACTGCTCTAGGAGTGAGAGCAGCGAATGCTGACTTTGATAATTTGTCTGAGAACCTCTTTAAGAAGCTGAGAGGCACTGAGTTGGCGACCTTCATATCTGTGCTTGTTCCTATTTTTCCATAAAACCCAAATGCCGACGGCTGCGACGATCTGGTGCCCGTGTGAAAGGCTCCACGTGGCGAGGAGATAGTTGAAACCCCCTGCCTGTTGGTTCGGGTGGCATCTTCTAGAGAGGTTGATCCACAGCTGAGAGGCGAGATATCCTGTGGGTAGTACGTGTTCTGCTGATTCCGTCTTCGGAGAGGAACAACAGTGGCATCTCGACGCAAGGTTATATCTGAAGGAAGTGAGGGAGTCATCGATGGGTAGCTTTCTTCTCTGTGCTCTCCAAGTAAGGATCGACCATTTGTTTGGAATGCAGGACTGCCAGTAAGGGATGGTGAAAGGGAAAGGCACTCTGACACCTCTAGCCGTAATTCTAGCCGAAGCAAGAGTGAACTCGCCACCTGCGGCCGGGGACCACCGAAGTGCGCCAGCGACATCTCTAACCATCAAAGGTTCCGTGATGCTTCGACTTAGGAGAATGTGGCGCTAATTCGTCGATACTCTGCTGTTAGACATCACAGTCGTTAGGTTGGAGTGTTGAAAGTATCTTACTTTCATGAAATGAGCCCAGATCGAATTCTCCGTACGGACCTTCCACCATAACTTCATAGAGCAAGCAGCCATAATGTGCGCTAATCTGCTAAAACCTATACCACCTTGGCTGGTGGGTTTGGCCATGGTGTCCCAGCTGGCCCAGTAGTGTTTGTCTTTGCCGTCACTGTAACCCCAAAAAAAGTTGGAAAGAAGGGACTCTAGCGCTGATAATACCTTCTTCGGGGGAGCAAACCGCCAGGGTGTAAATAGGGATAGAAAAAGCACATGCTTGATCAGAATCATCTTTTCCCCCGGAAAGATGGTAGCGTTGTGCCATCATTCGATTTTGTTTCTGACTTTCATGACAAGACCTTCAAAAATGCCCGAATTAGATCTACCGTAAACCAGTGGGCATCCGAGTTAGGTGAATGGCGGGTAGGCTGTGGCGAAGGAGGTCAGATTGGTGAGAGTCTCAGAGTGGTTTTTATTGGCTTTATGATGGGTGTATATGACACTTTTGTTGGGGTTTACCCTTTGCCCAGAGCATCTGGTGTATCTCTCTAGCGTTCTATGGACCGCCTCTACCGACCCTAAGTCCCCCGTCGAGAAGAAGAATGTCGTCTGCATATGCTAGATGCGTGATCAAGGGACAATCGTGGTGGTGTAGAAGTGATGGAATTTGGGGTATTGACTAGGCTGTTCAGATTTCTGCTGAGAGCTTCCACCGCAATGATAAAGATGGTGGCGGAAAGAGGATCTCCCTGTCTGACCCCTCGGCTCGATTTGAAGGATCCGGCCGCTTGTCCGTTGATGATGGTGGAGAACCATGGATCTGAAGATGATGTCAATGCCCGATTCAGAGAAACCTAATGCCTTGAGCACCCATATCATAAATTGACAGTTCAAACGATCGAATGCTTTATCCATGTCCAGCTTGATGGCTACATTCCCTTCCTTTGAGGGGAACTTCAAGCACGTGATCATCTCTTGGGCTAGAATGATGTTGTCTGTGATGTTATGCCCTTGGACGAAGCCACTTTGTTCTTCTGAGATAATCTTGGGTAGGAGGGTGGACATGCGAGTCGCTATGATCTTGGAAATTATTTTGTTTGTGAAGGTGCAGAGGCTGATGGGGCAGAAATCTTTGAAAGTATTCAGGTTGTCTTTCTTGGAGATGAGAATGAGGTTAGCACTAGAGATGGATTTGGGGTATCTCACTTTCTGAAAGAAGGCAATAGCCGCTTCTAGAAAATCGTTGGCGATGATGTCCCAGCAGGTACGGAAGAAAACCCCGGATAATCCGTCGGGTCCGGGTGCACTGTGTTTGTTTAGAGCCCACACCGCCGCCTTAACTTCTCTTCGGTTGGGGGGACTTGAAGCTGATCGTTCTCTCTGTTGCTGATCATGTTAGGAATCTTGGACAGGTGTAAAACCTGCATTCTTGATTATTAGATTAATGGAATTATTGTACTTTTGGTTTGAACATCAGATTTTGGTTGCACTATCATAGTCTTAGAGTTATTAGCTAGCATTATTATTATTATTATTATTATTATTATTATTATTACTATTATGATATTAGTATTATTATTACTATTATTATTATTATTATTATATTAGTCGGATCAGGAAAATATTATTTCTAAAATTAATTATTTGGATTTTTGATTGTGGCCTAGTCCCGATTCGGTGCCCCGGTTCCGACACCGAGCACGACCCGACTTCCGTGTCCCGAACCCATCTTTAAATCTTTTTAATTAATTATTATCATTTTAGGAAAAACTATATTTTTAGAAAATTATTAATCCTGAAATTTTTAGTGTTGGACCTGACCCGTCTCGAACCCAATTTCGGTTTTTCTGAAATAAATTCTTAAATCCATCAGTAAATTTTTATAAGTATAAATTCTATTTTTTATTATAAGAAAAGAAATCCATTTCCTTTCCTTTAAATATATAATTCTCATTAAAACTCTTTCCTTCTCTTTCTTTTTTCTTTATACCATCAGTAAAAGGAAAAAAATTCTTTCCTTTCCAAAAAAACCGCTCAGCCGACCCTCGGCTCCCAAACGTCTGCCGCCACCCGACCCTTTCTTTTCCAAAACGTCCGACGACCCTCCATTTCCTGTAACCCCCGATCTCTCCCAACATAAACTCTTCTTCCTCCACTCTCCATCACTAAACCCACTCCCCAAAATCTACTTCCCATCCCTAGCCGTCCGACCTAGCCGCGCCCTTCCGGCTACTCTCAGGCCGACAGCCGCCCGCGAGCTCCGCCCTTGTGCGCGCACCCTCCGCCCGCTTCCAGGACCCGGCCAACGCCCCTCTCGGCCGACCGAGCGGCTCCCGACTCCGACCCCGATTCCGTGCGGCCGCCCGAGCCTCGCCGGCGCCTGTGCGCGCTGCCCCGTGCGTACCTCCCTGTGTGCGTTGCTGTCTCCGTGCCCCGGTTTGCTGTCCAGATTCGTATTTTCCGAGGCACGTTCCGCTGTCCGCGTGTTTTAGATTTTTTCGAGATCCGCGGGTTTTTCGTTTTCTCCTCTTTTTCATCTGAGAGCTCTAGCCGAGCACCCCAGGTATCTTCAGTGTTCCTGTGTTCCTTCCATTTAGTGTCGATGATGACATGGTCCCCGATCCCGCTATGGGAATCAGATCGATTCGCGGATTCGGATTTTTCCAAACTCCCTTTTGGAATGATTCTGTAGATTTGTTGTTGTTCTATGATTCTGTGGTCTTGTGGTTCTGTGGGTTTCTCGAAAGTTCCGAGAGAAGTTCAGATTTTTCGGAAATGGCTCTATGACCATTTTCCTTAGAGAGGTTCTGTGTTTTTTTGGTTTTTCGAGTTATATTTCGGGTTTTTCCGAATTTTATAGTTCGGAAATTTTTCTGTGATATAAACCTACTCTTGGGTTGGATAAATTGGAACTTCTGGTTTGGAATGTTTTGTGATTTGGAATATTTCGGGTGTTGGCATTTTCCCAGGATTGGGTTGTCCCAATTATAGAGAAAGTACTGCCCAAATTTTCAAAATATATTTTAAAACTATTTTCAAATCCCGATCTTTGCAAAACAAACTACATTTTGGAGTGTTGGTTTTAAAATGGATTTTTGTATCTTTTTGGGCGACGGTCCACGGGCCCTAACTAAATGCAAACGAAACCGGCCAACCCGGACGTTGAGGCATTAGTTAAAATATGAGTTTTTGAAAGACCAAGTCTGAGACGCATTTTATAATTATTTTTTATTATTTTTAGAATGGATTACAGCTGTTAGTATTTTGGTGCAGGGCTTCGGCCTACTGTTGAACCGTTCGCGGTATTCAGAACTCGCCTTTAAATTAAATTAATTTATGTAAAATTTGTAAGGACATAAGTCCAAGTTTTCTTTTCTATTTCCTGTGGATCTGTAATAAGTAGTTTAGTTTTTCCTTTTCTTTTCTGGATTGTTATTTTGTAGGTAAACGAATAAATAGTAACTGAATATTTATCTTTTATAGAAAATTAATAAGAGTTTTCTCACATTAAATAAAATAATAAGATTTCAAGTTTGTAACATAGACAATTTCATGTTTTCTCATTAAAAGAAAAATAACTAATTTATATATATATATATATATATTACAAAATACAAAGTTTTGCCAAATAATTGAAAAATACGATGTTTCCCAATAAAAATGTTAACTTGACTTTTACCTCGTTAAATTACTAACTTTGAATCGCATCGATAAACGTGTTTTGTTTATAACATAAAATTTGACTAGGATCAAATTCTAGAGATTGTAACTAGCACACCTAGATATGGTTTCCTCATTTATGCTAAGTCGGGATTCTCAATGTAGAATTTTGAGAACGAGTCTGATTTTCTTTTCTGGAACCGACTCTTCAAACCCAGTCATAAACAAGGCAAGTACGATTATGTTTATTTTTCAATTTAGTTAATAATTGTAATATTGCAAGAATAAACCATATTGCTACACAGAACTCTCTCCTAGAGTATTGATTGTTATTGATTGTGGGATTGGGGGAGTAGTATCGTGTATTATGACCAATACCCCTCATATTGCATATTGATTGTGCGAGATTACCCCTCTTACACACGGGGATAAGTCGTATCGTATCACTAGGATACTATTGTACAACCCAAGCCGGTCATAAGTATTACATACTCAAATCACATTGTTTTCAATTATAAAAAATTGCTGGAAAATATTGTTCAAGTATTTCAAACTGTTTAAAATTGCAAATTTCTAATTATTAGTTGAATTGTTAGACATTCATAATTGTACTTTGCTCCCTCCTGACTGGAGACCAACATTTTTAGGTGACATTAAGGATGCTGAACTATTATACAATAGCTACTATGACCCGGTATTGTATCCTGTGGTGTTGCTAGAGTCCCCTTGGAGGACGCAGAACCAGAGGCTGATGAGCCGACTATCTAGCTAGTTGCTTTTTAGTTATCTAGTTTTATTGTATTGGAGTTTGTTGATTTGAATTCAGTACTTTATTTTAGTACTATTATTTCCAGTGTACTTTTAATTATTGAATAAAAAGTTTTTAAAATTTTCGTATATTCAAGTTATGACAAATGTATAGATGTTGTTGTGAATACCTGCATATAGAACAACTTACTGCCGCCGTCTCACAACGGTGCATGCTGGGCATGATCCGGTTCGACCCAATAATTTGGGATCGGGTCGTGACATGTTTTTAGTGGTGGCCCATGCAGGTCAAAACAACAACTTAGGTAAACATATCTAGAAACATTTAGAACACTAGAACATTGATTTGTCAAAACATAGGTCCGAATTATATACTATAAGTAAATATTTTTGTTTGTTATAGAATGATAGGTTACCTTGCTTGTGCTTGCCTCCTGAACTTTTCAGAGAGTGACCCGAGGAAACCCGACCTAGGCCTATTGGTCAGCACTAGCAGACTTTGTCTTCTGTGCACGACGCAAGAAAACATGGCAAGAGAATCGTAGTAGAAGTTAGAACAGAAGGAGACTGCTCGAAAAACCAGGACCATGAGAGCTAGTACCTAACTTTATTTTTGTTGATTATTACTAGATGATACCCTGCAGAGTTGTAATAAGATATCTTTTGAATTCATAAGAATTTGCTGAATCTTCCCGATATGAATCGACCCTTGATTACACTCTTTTTTGGCAGTGCCTTTCACAAAGTCATGTTTTTCTTACAATACGATTTCTGAAAACTTAGAAGATTCTAATCTTAATGAGAATATATGGCGGTACTTATCAAAGAAATATTGGTGTTAAGATTTGAGAAGAATAAAATTCTGGTAAATCCTTAGATACGTGTTAGTGCTCGAGGTGATAATTACATGAGGAGTGAAATTCTAATCTGAATGAGTTACAGTGATAGGACAAGCGACTTATCGAGAAAATATATTACAGAGTGTAAGGCTGAAAAGATATATGGATATTTAGGGATCGAAATACGTTATGGGAAAGGCAGGGATGCAGTAACGATCAATTAATTATGTGACTTAGAGGTTGAAAACAAATGATAAATACTGAGGTGTTCTTTAAGGAGAAAAAAATCTACACATGGTGGGCGGAGCAAGAAAACTCGAGGTACAATTTAATTGAAGACAGCGATTGATGATGAGGAGATGAATCATGTAGTTTGAGTTTTATAAATAAGATTGTAAGTATTATAAAAAAAGAAGAAAAAAATGTGTACGACAAATTGAAACGTACCATCGATGGGTGAAACAAAATATTTGAAACTTGAGGACTACTCAATTGGGGATTGAAAATACAAATCGAAAGACCCAGATGTTATAAATAAGAGAAAGGATTAAGAGATGCAATAAACAACTCCTGAGAAAAATTTTATTGGCTAAGTGATAACAACAAAATTAGAAGCTCAAGATAGAATAACCGAACTTCCATTTGGTCAAGGATTTTGAATCAAACATTTAAATCAGGAGATGTCAAAATGTACGTGATGGTGAAAATAGAAGTCTAAAGGAATATAAGGTTGATGATGGTTTAGACAGTTGCATAGAATTATTCACGACCAGTTTAATTTTGGAAGAATATTGGGTTGATTTTCTAGAACATTATTTTCCTTAAGATACCTAATTTTCAGTAACACTATTTCGTATGTATTCGTGACTATACATGACTTTGCTTGACATGACAATTTAACCATTCCTTAGTGTGTCTTTTGCAATTCTTAGACTTTGCAGCACTGTTAGGATCATAGAGATGGAATATTGATAAAGATAGGAAGACAGGATGTGTAGGATCATGAATAAGTGAGTTGGTGACTATAGAGTAGTTTGGATAACGAAGTTAAATCATGATGTTTTAAGAATTACCACTTGAGGGAGAAGTGGTGCAAGAATCAAAAATTGATGATGAAAAAAGGGCTAATGATTGTAAAATTGATGACTGAGAAAATGTTTCATAACTGAGGTACCATTTTTGAGATATAACCAACAGTTGATGATGTCTTTCGTCCCATGACTTTCTGTTAGAATAAGACCCTGTTTTATTACCATTACAGGTGTAGCTAGTAGTATTTAAATAGTCTATAGAATTTCATTACAGGATCAGTATTTATGAGAAGTTGGATTACAATTAATATTTGGATAAAATACGAATATTGGAAGAAATCTTGATCAATGAATGTAAAGTTTGGACATGATTGGAGGGAACTTATATATTAATCTTTGTTATTGGATGAAAAATTTGGTTTGACAAATTTTGACAACAAGTTGGAAGAAAATCGCAAATATACGACTCTAAACGGTGACATAATGGAAAAGTTTTAAGTGACATATATTTGAGGAAAGACTTTTGTAACCCAGTTATTGAAAGAGTTGTTGTAACAAATTGATTATAAAGACAAAATATGGGACTATAAATTCATCGATATGCGATAAAAGGGTTACTAATGCTTGATATTGAGTTAAAGGCATGACACCAAGTAGAATGTATCAAGATTATTTTGGAGCATATATAGCGACGCAATACGAAACTGGATCCTTGGTAAATATTAAATTGATCGGTAAAGTGATAAGGGGGTGCAAATTATTGGAGAATAATTATGTGGGTTTAAGTGACTTATTTTTGCACAAGTATTTTACCGATTTATGATTTGGAAATAAGAGCATACTAAAAGTAATTTTGCACGATTATTTCGGTGATTAACAATTCAGAAATGGAAGAAAACATTAAATTGTGGACAATGGCCGTATTTCTAAGAAGAGAAGAATGTTGTTGCATGAATTGACTAAGATAGTTCTTTTGTAGCTGACCTAGGGATTGCCAACATTATTAAGAGATAATCAAGGTAGTAATTGTAAAGGTTTGATCATCCCCTAACAGTACCCTTAAATTTCGAGGACAAAATTTTCTAAGGAGGAAAGGTTGTAAAACCCGCATTCTTGATTATTGGATTAATGGAATTATTGTACTTTTGGTTTGAATATCAGATTTTGGTTGCACTATCATAGTCTTAGAGTTATTAGCTAGCATTATTATTATTATTATTATTATTATTATTATTATTATTACTATTATTATTATTATTAGTATTATTATTACTATTATTATTATATTAGTCGGATCAGGAAAATATTATTTCTAAAATTAATTATTAGGATTTTGATTGTGGCCCAGTCCCGATTCGGTGCCCCGGTTCCGACACCGAGCCCGACCCGACTTCCGTGTCCCGAACCCATCCTTAAATCTTTTTAATTAATTATTATCATTTTAGGAAAAACCATATTTTTAGAAAATTATTAATCCTGGAATTTTTAGTGTTGGACCTGACCCGTCTCGAACCCAATTTCGGTTTTTCTGAAATAAATTCTTAAATCCATCAGTAAATTTTTATAAGTATAAATTCTATTTTATTATTATAAGAAAATGTAACGCCCCAGAACCATAATACTAGAGAGCGGGGGCGTACATAGCCAGCTACGTATATTGAAGTGCAACCCACCTCGCTATACGGTCACGACTGTCTAGATACATGAGGGTTTAACTACAAGCCAACAGTCTCCTATGGTCATGAACAAGCCTATTGTCTCAATCTCAAGCAAGCAATAGTAGTTACAAGATGTCAGAGCACCAAATATATAGCAAGGCATCCCATACATTACATATTGGATGATCATGAAGCTAGTCGTACAAAATATCGAGACTAGCAAGAGTTCAGTCATACATGATCAACCCTAGGATCTGTCAATCATGTTACAGCCCGTAGGCAGACAGTAAATAAAGGTGCAATACGAGCTAACACGTGCTCGCTGGCCAAACCCCTCAAAAGAATAATTTTTACAATAAAGTGGGAGGACAAAAAAACTCACTCGTTGCCAGGGTTACGCCTGGTGGTCACCATCTGGCTGGAAGACAGGTGGATCCTCTGGTGCTGCTATGATATCTGGCCACACAAAACCAGTTGGGTCAGATCCCAGAAAGAGCAAGTGCCACAAAGGTGGCTTCACTTATGAACTAAAACCAGCATATCACAATAGAATATTAAAGATAAATAATAAATAAAAACTGATAATAATAGAGATAACAACAGCAAACTGAGTACGAAGAAACCATTCAAGTAGCCAGGTCACAACCCTTAAACCAAACAAGGACCGGGGTTGCAGCCCTTCACCTGAATAGAAACCCGTCTCAAATACTATTGGTACAGTGAAGACAATAAACGACGCGGCCTTCTTGTCCTTCGCTGCCGCAGAAGATGATGCGGCCTTCTTGCCCGTAGCAGCGGTAGTCTTCTTGGGAGCCATTGCCGATCGTTGATGGGAGAAGACGAAGAGGAAGTCAGCAACAAGGAGTTCGAGCAAAGAGAGAAGGTAAAGAAACCCTCAAAGAATAAATTACTCCTATTTATAGGCGAAGGAGGCTCGTAAATCAACAAACGCCTCGATCCACGTGCCGCCTAAAAGAATAAAGGCAAAACGCTTCGGTCAAAGCAAAACTGACCCTTGGGATCCTCCCCCAAAAGGCGGCGTTAATTCAAAAAACGAATCAAGGGCATTTAATACAGAAGATTTGCACACGTGGTTGGGACACATGGCAAAAAGTCTATACGGCCTAACAGCTCTTGTGGCCAGATAAATCCATGCGGCTGAATCATCTATGCGGTTAGCAAAGGCCATGCTTCTTATTCAAAGTATTTCAATTTTACAAATTGAAAACTTTGAAGGGGGTCTTGTAGAAGCATGGAAAATATTAGAACGATGGTCTATGCGGCTCGGAACAGGAGAACCCCATGCGGCTCATACAGGGACAGTCCCATGCAGTTCAGAGAGACTCTCAGTCTCATGCGGCTCGGGGTAGGAGAATCCATGCGGCTTACATAGGGGCAGTCCCATGCGGTTCAAAGAGTCTCCCAGCCTCATGCGGCTCAAAAGTACATGCGGCTTACAAACGACCAACAGAGATATGCGGCTCGATCAATACCACGTCTCCCCGTGGGATCCCTTCACATAGCTGACCGTCAAGTAATGGCCTTATTTAATGCTTAATGTCCTGCCATGATTTGACAGCTGACGGCTTTGACATAAAGTGCCATGATGGTCCTGTCGTAATGACAAACTCTTCGGAAACAGAAGAAAATCTCTGACACGATCCGAGATTGCCACGTGGCTACTCCCATGCGGCTCAATTGAAGAACAGCTTCATGCGGCTGGCAGGAATCCTCTTCCTGCGGCTCACCGAGAAACCATCCCATGCGGCTCGCAAGTACTATACCTATGCGGCTCACCGAGAAACCATCCCATGCGGCTCGTAAGTACTATACCTATGCGGCTCACTGAGACGCTGTCTCATGCGGTTCATGGATATCATGCGGCTCTGGCAGGGTCCACTATTAAGACACGTGGCAGAGGTTCAATTGCCCCCATAACTTGACAGCTGGTAGCAAGGATGATTATGGGATGCAAATCAATCAGAGATTTACCAGATCCCAATAACCATATTTAACGTTATCCTCATAATTAATGAGATCAGGTCATATCATTCATGATCAAGCCAATGGGACACGTGGTGAGAGATCCAAGCTCGGCATAACCAATCATGAAGATTTAAAGCAATCACATTAATCATTCACAGGATTCAATACTATCCACATTTATGGCCCAGATCCTTTACGCTTAAGACTAATGGTCCAGATTGATTAAACATCAGGCCGCCGCCACTTTGAGAACGGGCAATCATTCAAACCCTAATGATGCCCCCACTCCTATAAATAAGCAAGGTGCCATTCCCTTGCGAAAAAGAAGAAAAAAATAGACAGAGAGAGCTTCCTCCCTAATAATCAGAGAGAAAATACACACACAGAGAGAGAGAAGTCAGAAGAGCAATACGAGGAGAGCAAGAAGAGCATTTCTTCATCAACGCCAACCATCCCGTCACAGGAGTCAAGGCTACATACCGATCGTCCAAGGAGTAAGGCAGGGCTGCCGTCGCCTTCCCGAGCCTCTATCGTCACCCTCCAGAATCTAAAATAAACAATTGTACTTAGATTGCTGTACCTAGGTTTTCGTCCCTAGGCTTTCTTTGTACAAGCGAGTTTGTAACGTGAAGTAAAAGTCCGGTCCTCCGATAATTGTTCTGTTCTTTTATATTTCATGGCAAACACGATGGCGACTCTGCTGGGGACAAACTTCTCCACGGCTGAGGAGTTGGTGATGCAGTCGAATGCAGCCAAACTTGGCTCCACGCAACAAAAGATGGTCGTCCGCTTCGACCAACAGGCGTTTGAAGAGATGCTCTCCGAAGGAAGCGCTGGCCCGATCCAGAAGCGCACCCGCACGACGAAGGCTCGCAAAGAGTGGAGGCCAAAATCATTTGCTCCTCCCCAAGCACTCGATGGGATACCCTCTATTGCTCAAGACGGCGAGAAGGACTCTCCTGCGGCCCCACTTTAGACCGTAGACAACTCTGCTGTCCCCAAGTCCGGCAGAAGAAAACACTATGATGCTGGACTTGTACGGGCAGAGAGAAACTCTATGCGATCCGAGCCGCATAAGGGTCCTAGCCGCATGGAAAACGTTCATGCAGCCACATCCGCTAGCCACATGAAGAAAACTCATGCGGCCACATCTGTCAGCCGCATAGCTTATGCGGCTACAGTTGCCAACCACATGGATGAAGCTTATGCGGTTACTGAAGTCAATCGCTTACAGAAAACCCATGCGGCCACAATTTCCAACCGCATGTGGCCAGCCTGCACGGTCGTAACTCCCAGTCGCACAAGAACAACTCATCCGACAGCAGAAGACAACCGCATGCAGACAGCCTGCACAGTTTCCAATCCTAGCCGCATAGCGTCCGTTCTACGCTCCTCTCGATCAGTCTTCGACCGTCTTTCATACGGTCCTGACCCTGATGGTTCTCTGGATGATAAGCCAGACTCTGTGGTAGTCAACTTAGACTCTTCCTATTACGTACCCGCAAGTGCTAAAAAAAAGAAGTCTAGGGCAGCGCGGGCTCATCAATCCCAGTCAGCTGTCCCAACCTCTGACTATCGGGGCATCCCGTTAACAATCACGCGGGCCTCTGATGGAAAGTTGTATAGAACCGCTCAAGTCCAGCCCCCGACGACAAAAGGACAAAGTGGTTCCTCTGACCTGCGTGAGGGGATCCTCCACAAGCGCAAGAAAAGAGAAGGGCTTCGGTGTGCAAAGAGTCCTCGCTTGGACGTCACTGCACCCAAATCATCGTCAACTGCTGTTGCAACAACGCGGCAGCGATAGAAGATCGGCCGTCAGTCTTCCAAAGACTACAGCATCCGAGCTCAGAGGACGAAGCACCTCATGTTGTCTCCTGCAATTCCACTCAGAAAGTCTCCGCCGAGGGGAGAGGGAAGAAGACAAGCATCTCCAGCCCCAAGATATCAACCACTACAGCTAAGAAACTGTCGTCTAAACGGTTGTCCTCCACCGGAGTATTCTAACACACCCGTTCAAAGATGAAATCTGCTGCAATAGAAGATTCATCATCCACATCGCTGGGGGTCGTGGGAACTGGGGGTAGCACTCCTCCGAACATCCACAACAATCCGATGTTTCAAGAAGACGAGCCCGGGGAAACAACTCTCCCATCAGGTACAACAGACGCTGATGTCCCCGAGGACATCCATGACTCTCAAGACGAAGCAAGTTCTGAGGCTGGGGGTACCATTCCCTCCGAGTCCGAGCCCGAAGAGAACATTCCCACCTACCCCGATGACTTCTCGGTGCATGGGTATGACTCGGAGGGCACATCCTCCACCGTTCCTTCCATCACTCCTCATGTAAGGACGGTGTTCATGACGGACAACAATCAAGGTGGTTCCAGCGATCGCCAACGCATCGACACTTTGGAGGCTATACTGCAGGCCTTGGTCAAGTCTGTAGATGAAATCAAAGCCGCTCTTCCAACTCTGCAAAGAGGGATGCCTGGCCAAACAAGTACGGGTCCTGCGATCAATGCGGACTCAAACTCAGCGGCACCAAACCCGGGCAATAATCCTCCCGAAATAACAGCCCCTACTGTCACGCCCAAGAACCAGAATACTGGAGAGCGGGGGCAGACATAGCCAGCTACGTATAATGAAATGGAATCCATCTCACCATACGGTCACGGCTGTCTAGATATATGAGGGTTTATCTACAAGCCATCAGTCTCTTAAGGTCAACAAGAAGCCTAGTGTCTCAATCACAAGCAATTAAGTAAATATTACAAGATGTAAGATCACCAAATATACAATAGTAAGGCGTTCCAAACGTTACATATTCAGCTGATCATGAAGCTAGTCGTTACAAAATGTGAGGACTAGCAAGAGTGTAGTCATACATGATCAACCCTAGGTTGCCAATCATGTTACAGTCCATAGGCAGACAATAAGTAAAAGGTACACGAGCTAACACTTGCTCGGCGGCTAAACGCCTCAAAAGAATAATTTTACAATAAAGTAGGAGGACAAAAGAAACCCACTCGTTGCCCTAGTTACGTCTGGTGTTCACCATCGGGCTGGAGAACCGGTAGATCCTCTGGAGCTGCTCCGGAATCTGGCCATACAAAACCAGCTGGGTCAGACCCCAGAAGAGCAAGTGCCACAAAGGAGGCTTCACTTAAGAACTAAAACCAGCAAATTAGCACAAGAATAATTGCATAATAAAAGACAGTAATTAAAGGAAAGCAGGACAGGTGATATACGATAAGATAACCATGGGACTATTCAGATAACCAGGTTACAACCCGTAAACCAAACAAGGACCGGGGTTGTAACCCTTCGTCTGAACGAACTTTAGAATTCTCACCATTTATCGGCAAGATAATATAGGAAATCAGGACATGTAACTTGATATTGAATTAAGATAAGCACGAGTAATCATGTCATGTCATAACCTTATACAGGATCGGGACGAGACAAGGCTGGACTAGACTCCATCCAATCAATCACGGCCAAGCAAAGAGTACGGCTTGATAGTTTAACTAACTAGGGTTATCACAGGCCTAATTACTAGCAAGATGCAGTGAGATTATTCCACAGCCACAAGCCCTGCAGACCATCCAGGCTATCGGGACGCAATTAAGGATTGAATTCAGGTGGGTACATCGTCCAGAAAATGCATGTACCCTTAGGTGACTTAGAAGGTGCAACACATGACAGTGTGCTGGAAATGTGCCCTACTCGACGGCAGGCTACAGATCCCAAGTGGGGTGCCCAGATAACGGGATTGCCTGTAGCTGGGAAATCTCTTCATGGCTACTGGATTATTCTAGTTATTAGCCTTAGTCGATTTCAGTTGGTGCCCCTGACCGTGGTACTCAGGGATCCCCGTCCTAGACATGATGCAAGACAAGACAGGTTCATTTGTACCACAATCGTCCCACGGTGTCCAAGTTATTCAATTTTGTCAAGTCGTATTAGCCGTCGCAACAGCAATTCGAGAAGTATCATGTCAGGGTTGTCATGTCAAGAGTGCGCCATGGCGGGCCACTATCAAGAATTATCATGTCAAGTTATCATGCCAAGTGTACTTGTCAGGAGTGCGCCACGACGGGCCACTATCAGGTCATGTCAGGTTATCATGTCAGGAGTGCACCACTACGGGTCACTATCATGTCAGGCTCAGTTATCAATTCCAAACATATTACATAAATTCGTGATTATCAAATTCATGACAAAAGGCGTAAGGATATAAAATGGACGTTAAATATCTAATAAAATATTAATATACAAGGCTATAGAAGATCCAGGGTAATCAGGCTACGCTCAGGTCATACGCTCAGGTCATACGCTCAAGTCGGCATACGCTCAGGCCAGCGTATGAGGTCCATACGACTCTTTGTCAAGCAAACGAGCGTATGCGAGTCATACGCTCCCAAAAGGCAGCGTATGGGATCCATACGACTCCTTGTCAAGCAAGCGAGCGTATGCGAGTCATACGCTCCCAAAAGGCAGCGTATGGGGTCGACTGTGCTGCGCTAAAGAGCGCGCGCAGCTCAGTGGCCCAAGCTAAAAGCTCGTGCACTGCTCACTGTCGTCTCCAAATCAGCAGGAACTCCATGGTTGAACCCAAAGCTTCAAAAGTCCATAACTTGGTCAAAATAAGTCTAAATCCAACTTTCCAAAGGTCAAATTGGGTAGAAAAAATTCTCTACAACATGGAACCATCAAAACTTAAAAACAAGGAAGTTTGATAGATCAAACCACCAAAATCCAAAAATAACTAATTTTTAGATCTACAAAAATTAAAGCCTCAAAATGGAAATGACAAGTTCTAATGTGTCTTAGAAACATGAGGAGAAGCTAATAGAACAATAAAAATGGGTTCTCTTGTGGAAGTAAGTTGCACTTGCCTATGGTGTTCTTGGTTGGTGGAGAAGAGTAATGGTGGGGGAAGGAGAAGTAAATGAGAAAGAAGAAGATGAATAATGAAGAGAGAATGAGAGGGCTAATAAATACAAATGGTGGTGGTAGGTAGGGGTTCACCTTGGGTTCATCATGAACCCAATCAAAACCAAGCCAAGCCGAACCAACCAACCCGAACCAGGAATAAACCAAGCCAAGAAGGACATTAAGCAAGGAAATCATGCAATACAAGAATAAATACGTACACATATTCTAGAAATACGTAATCGAACCACAGACATTACACCTACCGCGACAGATGAGGCCCGAGAAGTAAGAAGAAAGGTTCAGGAGCTCCGAGCCATGTTCCATGCCCGAGAAAACGTTCAACCTCAGAATACGGCAACCATACCCTGCTGAATGGAGGGATGTTCCATTCCCACCAAGATATAAGCCGTTCAATATCAACCCGTATGATGGCAAACCTCAGCAAGTCGGTACATCACTTACTTTGAGGTCACCATCGACCATCTGCCCCATGATGCTATCCTCACGCGATTATTCATTAGGGCATTGGAAGGAGTCGCCTTCGACTGGTACCGTAACCTGCCAGACAACTGCATCCACTCCTTCGCTGCTTCAAGCGCTTATTTTTCAAGAGATTCTACGAGGTAGGACAGGACGTCACAATGTCTACCCTCATGGACGTCGTCTAGGGAGAGAAAGAGCTGACGAGGAATTATATGAGCGGTTTCGTCAGACCGCAATGAAGTTACCGTCTGAAAATCTGGATTCTTCCTTAATTGAAATTTGCCAAAAGATTGCTCCCAACAATTAGTCTCTGGATGGGCGAGAGTCAATTCAAGGACTGGAGGTATTTATCATCAGTGCCACAAGTGCCGAAGAACGGTTGAGAAAGGCTCGCCAACTGGGGTTGCACATTTCGGAGGGAGAGAACAAGGGCAAGCGTCCCAACACCAACAATGACAATAGGAGTAGCTCCTCCAACAATCGGGACCAGAGGCAAGCAGGCCATGGTGGCCGATACAGCCCAGAAGCCTGAGTCACAACCAGCAGGCAAACAATGGCCTCAAATTACTTATTCTTTCGAAGACGGCCACGTCAAGCCTATCTTGGACATGCTCATACAAGGAGACAGAATTCACTTCCTCCACCTAGACGAGAGCCTCGGCTGGCAGATCTGGAGAATCTAAAGTTCTGCCACTACCACCGCTACGTCCACCATGCAACACACGACTGCTACCAACTGAAACGATACATCCAAAACCTCATCGATTCGAACGCTCTGGCCATCGATTTTGAAGAGGTAACCCTGGCAGCCAATATGGTGTCCGTACAATTCGGCAGCTTCCCTCCAATGGAAACTCAAGACGGGGTGGTCCCCGTCCCTCTGGCGACAATGGAGATTACCAATCTTCCACCTCCCCGAGACCAGGCTGCCGGTCTAGTACCCCTCACCATCACGAGGGGAGGTCATGTGGATCCACCCAGACTTGGTGTCAGAAGTGACTCGGCCCACACCATCTTCCACCGACAAGAAGAAAAGTGAAAAGTCAGGACCTGCCATACAATCTCGGTAGACAACGAGGAAGCTATAGCCGTCGTCACGTGGTCCGGAGCGCAATTCCAACCTGTGGTTGACAATCCAGCTGAAATCATTAACCCACTTCAACTGATGCTCCGGGACCGGCTCAGCCTTCGACGACCGACAAGCCTAGGCCGAGGGAGACTTGCTTCGATAAATCCCTCCGAAAGGAGGCAGCCCAAGGCTAGAGAGGCCCTACAACTTTGACATCTTAGCGCAATTGGCTAACACACCGCCAAGTTGTCACTGTACGAACTCCTAAGGCTCTCCAAGGACGTTCGTATTGCATTGAGCGATGCACTCCAAAATGCCGACGCATACTTGGCACAGGTCAACCTCACGGAGATAATCAACCTGCAGATCTCCAAGACAGTGTGTGTACATGAGCGATGCCCAATATCGTCTTTTTCCGTAGGACATGCTCATCAAAACCAACCTGCACGATTGTAGCACCCAGTTTTCTGAAATTGGGGATTTTTGAAAATTTATTATTTTTATTATTAATTAATAGTATTTTAGTCAGGATATGATTTTGGTGATTATTTGTAGTTAAACCATTTCTAAAGTCATGCTAAGTCATGACTTATGACTTTGTGATTTTGGTTAGTATAACTTAGTGTAAACCCTAGTTTTCTCTAACCTAGAAGTTGTCATGACCATGAGAGCTTAGCCATAGGCTTAGAACACCAAATTAGTGATTTTTAGCCTAAAGGTATTTGGTAATTTACTAGACTTTATTGAGATTATGTGATTTTATTATTATTTAATCGTGGTTAAAGTCCCATGATTAGTCCCTAACCTATCCTACCCTAAACTAGAGGTTAGCCACTAATCTAGAAGCATTAGGATGAAGATTGGTCATGGGGTAAAGTAGTTAAATATCTAGATATTACTATTCTTGATATTTCGCTTAAATCACTCCAAATATCCAACCCCTTTACACAAGTCTTGCCTTAGCCTAGAAGAAGCCAGGACACCTCCCCTACCCCCATGCAACCAAGGACCCCCCCTTGGCAGCCCACAATTCTATAAACCCCATTGAATTAATTCATGAATAATTTACATGAAATAATTCCTAGAAAATCCATTTTTCTTCAAACCTTCACAACTTGATCATTCTTGATCCAAATTCACTCTAGTCTTTTGCATTGGACTCTCCTACAGTAGAGGGTACCATTTGTGGGTAGCTAGCAAGGATTCGGAGGCTCGGGATCGTCACAAGATCGAAGGAAGCCTCATTCAAAAGGCTTGAAATGAGGTTTCACCCTCATAATAGGTAAAACCCTACAAAACCTATTAAATTCTAGTTTTCTTCCCATGGATGCATTCATTTAGGGTCCCCCTAGGTGTAGCCCAATTTGGTAGGAATTCGTGTCCATTTCGTGTCCGTATCGGACACGTATCGGTGTTTTAAATAAGGTGTTCGATGAAATGTTTGTTAGAATTTAATGGTGTTAATTTTAAAAACTAATTGAACAATAATTTAGCTCTTGGTGTGTAGATCACAACCCAAGTTGACTGAGTTGAATTCTGTGCACCCTCGTGTCCCAATTTGGACACGCACGCACGCACGAGGACACCGTACGGCTGCCCTGCTGTTCGAGTATCCTAGCGGACACGACACAGCACCTCGACACACGAAACTTTGTGTGTGGGTGGGCAACCACTGACACAGTGCACACAAAATTTGGGGTGATATTATCGAGTGGTTACGGAGATATCTCGATGCACGGGGTTTACACATCACTATACACGCGGGAAAAAGTTCACTGATACGCACGTGTAACTCGGACACGACACGGCTTGACTCATATCAGGGTACCTAACACGAAGCCCTAGACCCCACCTAGCTACTGACAAGTGCACGAGACCCAAGGTTGCGGTGTCGTGTCCTAGCTCGACTTGCACGCGTGCACGACATGTTTTTACACAGTTTTGGAGTCTGTGTTTGTGGTGATTTGGACACGATTCGTGTCCAATTATTGGACACGAAGACACTCCTTGACACCATCACTTATGTATCTTCATTTACCAACCTTTATTTATCATTTTAATTTGTTTTTGTAGATCAATTATCCAAATACCGATTTCCGATATCCTACATTAACTGTCCATTCTTCACTGTTTCCAGAAATTCGAAATCGAGTTTTAGCATTGATTTTAACCTATCTATATGTTATTTGCATAAAATTAAAACTCTAATATGTGCACCTATGTGATTCCTAAGTGTGTGTCAAAATTTGGTATGTTGGGTGTGGTTTGGGCTCAAATTCTGAAATTTAAACAAGGGACTGAAAACTGGGATTTAATTCAAACTGAAAACTGAGATTTGTTGGGTTCACATAAAACTGAGTTTGTTTACATAAAGCTGAGATCCTAGACTGAACTCTTTAGGTTTGAATGTCTATTTGTATGTGTCAGTTTTCATTTTGTTCTAGTTTATAGGTTTAGATATATAGGTAGGGTTATATATATATGAATATATCTGAATATATATATTCTAGTTTATAGGTTTAGGTATTATCTGAATATATGAATGTATATCTGAATATATATATATTTTATATATATATATATATATATATATTATATATATATATATCTATATGTCTATGTATATATATGTATATGTAATGTGTGTGTGTTGTGTCTTCTCAGGTTGCTGAGAACAGAACACCCTCCCTCTCACTGTTACAAACACACACCACTACCCTTCCATGACCCCCTCACACACACATGATCACCCTTCACCCTTGTTCTCTATTATAGGAGTGTTCTCAGGTTGAAACCTGAAAATTCTTCCTTAATATTTAAAACCTGTAAAACTGAACCTAATGTGATATTAACCTAGGATTGATACTATATGATACTGTTTTGCTTGGGGGACTGAATATTGGGTTGGTTTGAGTATGAAAACTGAGATTTGGTAATGGAATCTAAGTTCCAATCAATATATGTGTATATATATATATATTAACTGTCATATAGCAAACTGAAGTGGAATAGGGAAGATGAAATCTGAACTCCATTCCCTACTTCCACACACACACACACTGCCTTCTACATACATCACTCACACATCCCTTTGTGTACACACACATCTCTATCTCTCTATGTCTCTATGTAAATATATGTAAACTATGAATGTATGTAATATGTATATATATAGATATGATATTGATATATGATATTAATATGTGATATTGATATTGATATATGATATTGAGATAAGGTTGGCATAGGCTTGGTATAGGCTTGGCTTGGTGTTGACCTAGTCAGACTAGAGTTGACCTAGATTGGACTAGTAGACCTAGTTTGACTTAGAATCATGTAGCTTGCACTGCAGATTCCATTATTACATATTGAACACATCTTAACCTGTTTTACTCTAAATAGGACTCTGTGACACCAGTTCGGACATCCATTCATATCAATCATTCAGGGTGACAGGCGAGTACATTCTCTGATCTTTCATACTTGTTAGGATTTATTCTTGCTCTAGAATACCTTACATGATGCTGTCACGTCATTATCACGGATTGGTACTAGATGGATCTTGTTATGCGATGTTATCTCCCTCGGGGTGCATCAGATACAGTTGTCATGTGCTTTTCACGAACATCTTGTATTTCATGTACACCGCTTTCATGTATACTCTTGTGCAATCTTGTACTCTTATGATCACGCGAGCAAACATGATAAAAACCTCTTGTACAAGGTACGTAACTTGACTGGATCGTTGTGTATTGATTGGGGAGGGTGAGTAGGAAATGGTTTGTGATCAAAATTCCATCTTGTACAAACTCTGTGAAATCTTGTGAAATCTGTATAGTCCTAAGCCGTTTATATAACCATATCATGCTCTAAATCACAGGTTACCTACAGTTCTTACTTATCATGTATATAGATATTTCCAGTTATCAAATCTCTCGTTTTACATATATTCTTTACAGTTATGTATCTTACTCTATGCATGCTTTACATTTCCCAACCTGATATGAACTGTGTGAGGTATTGTGCTGTTCCTGTCCGGACTGTTGAAAATATTACAGATGATGATGGTGACGGTCCTACCTTCTATGGACACATGAGGGTGACCTTCAGGAGCCTGAGGAGCATCTAGCTCAGTAGAGGGTGCCTAGTCTAGTCTAGTGTTTACAGTTTTTATTTTGTATCGGACTATTCCGATTGTCAGTTGTGACTTAGTTATATTCAGGTCTTGTACTTATTTGTGTTGGACATTACTTGTGTGGTGTGATACTCTATATATCCAGTTCTTTCTTTCGTCTGATTCCATATGTTCTACCTTTATCTTTCCTAGACTTGTGTTGAGATATAGAGTTGAGATGTTATGTTATACCTCCGTGCGGAGATGACAGGTTTATATGTCTTATTGTTAGATGTTAGTTGTTATAGATGACCTATACAGCGTTCTACCACCGACACTGCGGCGTAGGCTGGACGTACCCACGTTCTCGTGCCCTAATCAGGGTGCGGGTCGTGACAACGATCCCCGTTATACTACACCGGATACATCGGCGACGTAAAGTGGACCAGATGCACATTGATCCTGGGTCGTCCATAAGCATCATTCCGAAGGGTTTGCTACATCATCTCCGCATCCCAATGCATCGCCTGACACCCACAAGCACCGTCATCAGCGGTTTCAATTCGGACAGGAGCTACCCAATCGGGAAGATTCGTCTGAAGTGTCAGATTGGCGATCTCTAATCCGAAGTCACTGCTACGTCATAGATGCAGACACTTCTTACAATATCCTCTTGGGGGCCCATGGATACACGATTATATGATCGTGCCTTCCACGCTACACCAGGCTTCAAATATGTCGACAAACAGGCTTCGTGAGGACGAAATTTGCTGATATCGATCCCTTCAAAGGGGTCGAATCTTACTACTCAGATCCTGCCTGTACGAAAAATCAAAGAAGCACGTGAGTGAAGAAGATGTGCAAGCTCATGCTAAGACAGCCACAGGATCAGAGGAACCTATGACGATCCACCTCCAGGCTCGCAAGCCAGGCAAGTCCGCACCCCTTACGGCCACTTTGCGTAAGGACGCGATCAGTCTCTCGGCACAAGAAGAACAGATGATAATCCGACTACGAGGTTGGGCCAAGCGCCGAGACCTAAACGGGGCCACTAACAATCAGCCTGCCCAAAATCGGTCAGCCGCAAAAGGAGAAGCTCAATCCCTCAGACAAGCCAATGACGATACGTCTTCCAAGAAGAGTCATCACCCTGATGCAAGGTCTGGGACTTCTAGCGAACCAACCACTCCCCGTCCATCATCGAATACCAAGCTCGGGGTTACTAGTCTACCGACAACTCCACGTTTCGCCCCACCAGTTGAACCTCTGAAGATCAAGTTGACGGTCGTCCTCTCAGTTCATTTATACAGGAGGTCGCCGAAGAAGAACCAGAGCTAGCCAAGTATGTGGCTGCCCACACTGATGTTCCTTCCGCAGATGATGTAATCCCCTAGAAAAGTACCTTATTTTATCAATAAAGGGCTATCTTTGAACTACATCGAGCTTAATAAGCTTTGTACAATGTATGCTATGGAACATGGTATAGGCACCCACTACACACACAGGTGACAAATGTGCACACCACAATCCAACTTATCCCAGCAGAAGATGCGTACCAATAATCGAGGGAGGAGATCATCCGATCATCTTCGGCCGGAAAGACGATCCGCGTCCCTTCACCATAAAAGAAGCCGATCTTGGGTCAGATGCAGGGAGACTGCCTCTGTATCTTTATAGTCCCCAGGCCAAATATCTCATGCAAAAACATGGATATAATCTGGAGACACACCAGGCTTGAACTCGGCACCGGACGGCGACTACATTTGAAGCCTCAAGTCCGGCTGGCAAGCCACGGGACTACTATAGCAAAACTCGATGTGGACGGGGTATGTAACTCCCACGACAACACTGAGAGTTCGGATAAAGAGTGTGACTGGCAGTCACATTCAACCAGATCAAACACCGACTCGGATACCAGCATCGGAGACATATTCAGACAAGTCTGTCAGCCAATATGGCATTCGTCGACGCTTACGAAGAAGAGACGGAAAACATTCCTGAAATCCTCGAACTAGAGCCGTGGGCCCACAGCTGGAGAACAATAGGAAAAGCGGTTCGAGCAGAGAACCTCCTACCGAAGATGAGGTTATGCAGGTCGACCTCGGCAGCGAATCCTCCAAAGCCAATCTTTGTCAGTAAACGCTTAACAGACGAAGAGCGAGAATCACTGCTGGAACTTATCAGAGAATATATTGATGTATTCGTATGGAGTTATAAAGACATGCCGGGATTAGATCCCGATATTGCTTCACAACTCAACATACGGCCAGATGCAAAGCCAGTCAAGCAGCAACAACGACGGTTTCGCCCAGGTGTCATGGACGCGATCGAAGCCGAAGTCAACAAACTGATAGCCAGCGGCTTCATTCGTGAGGAGCAACATCCCGATTGGGTCGCCAAATAGTTCCGGTCCTCAAGAAGAATGGAAAAATCCGAATCTGCATCGACTTCCGCAATCTGAATGAGGCATGCCCGAAAGACGAATTCCCCCTCCCTATCACAGATATCATGATTGACAACACATGCGGTTTCTAACGTATGTCATTCATGGATGGATTCTTGGGGTACAACCAAATCAAGATGTCTCCTGACGACGAAAACACACATTATTCCGAACACCGATTGGCACATACTGTTACACAGTCATGCCTTTCGGTTTAAAGAATGCTGGCGCCACGTATCAACGAGCCATGAGTATCATCTTCAGAGAACACCTGCACAAGATGGTGGAATGCTATGTCGATGACATCGTCGTCAAGAGTCGCTGTAAGGGAGATCATCTGCAGGACCTGAGGACGGTATTCGACCTGATACGAGCCCACAATCTGAAAATGAACCCTACGAAATCTTTCTTGGGCGTATCCAGCAGAAAATTCTTGGGATTCATCATCACCGCTCAGGGCATTCATGTAGACCCTGAGAAAACAAAGGCAATCATGGAGATGGGTCCTCCGAAAAATCTTCGCGAACTCAGAGACCTCCAAGGGAGGCTAACTTACATCAGGAGTTCATTTCTAACCTCTCCGGGCGATGCCGACCGTTCACGCACCTCATAAAGAAAGGAGTCTCATTCGTATGGGACAAGGAATGTCAGCATGCCTTCGACAGCATCAAAGAATATTTGTCAAATCCTCCAGTCTTGGTGGCCCCGGTTGCCGAAAAACCATTTCTGCTAAACGTACGAGCAATGGAACACTCCCTTGGTGCTCTGTTGGCACAAAACAACGATGCAGGCCACGAACAAGCCATATACTACCTCAGTCGAATGATGGTTGGACCGAAGCTCTGATACACTGCGGTAGAAAAGGAATGCCTCGCTTTGGTGTTCGCTATTCAGAAGACGCGACATTATGTCACAGGATAAACCATACATATGATCTCACGAGTCAACCCTCTCAGAGTACTCATGACTAAACCAGGGGCACTTAGCTCTCGCCTCGCTACATGGGCAATATTGCTGTCTCCCTATCATATGGTATTCATCCCGCAGAAGGCTGTCAAAGGTCAAGCCCTGGCAGACTTCTTGGCAGCCCATCCAGGGTCGGAGTCATCCAGAATATATGAAGAGATACCAGATGAGGTCGCCGACTCGAATACAACCACTCACGATGACATATGGCGAATGTTCTTCGACGGCGCTTCAAGAACTGGACCCAAGGGAAACATCATCGTTGGAGTCGGGGTTGTACTGATTTCTCCTACCGGGCTCGTGATCAATCGTGCCTACTCTCTCACGGAACCCTGCTCTAACAACGTGGCCGAGTACAACGCTTTAGTCATCGGTCTCCAACTTACAAAAGAGCTGGGGGTAGAATATCTGGAAGCATACGGCGATTCGCAATTAATCGTCAATCAGATTCGGGGATCATACGAAGTCTGTCATGAAGACATGATCCCCTACCACCAAATAGCGATCAACATCATCTCATCGTTTGAGGGATTCTTCATCGAACACGTCCCCAGACTCCAAAATATCGAAGCCGATGCCTTAGCGGGCCTTGCCGCTTCTTTAGCAGTACCAAACCATACTCATCATTCGGTTGACGTGATAGGCCATGAATTGGTCTGCCCCAAGAACAACGTTCAATTCGTGGCAAGCTATTCCGCCCAGGCGGTCGACGAAGCACCAGACTGGAGACAGCCATTCATCGACTTCGTCGTCTACGACATCCTCCCAGCGAATCCAAAGGAAGCTACCTCCATCAGACGGCGTTCTCTCAGATTCTTCTACGATATAGAGACGAAAATGCTGTATCGACGATCCTATGACGGGTTGTTGCTTCGGTGCTTGTCAAACGCAGAAGCCAAAGAAGCCGTACGAGAAGCTCATGACGGTGTCTGCGGGACCCACCAGCCCGATCCTAAATTGCAAGACCGTCTTCGACGAATGGGCTACTATTGGCCCACGATGGTGGCAGATGCGATAGATTATGCTAGAAAATGCAAAGCCTGCCAAGTCCACGCGGACTTCATTCACCAACCATCCGAATTTCTATATCCGACAGTGGCGTCCGGGCCATTCGAAGCATGGGAAATGGATATCATTGGTCCAATCACCCCACCTTCCTCCCGAGGACATCGCTTCATACTTGCGATTACTGATTACTTCTCCAAATGGGCGGAAGCTGTCCCACTCGCAGAAGTCAAGACTTCAAACGTGATCAGCTTCCTTAAGCATCACATCATCTACCGCTTTGGACTGCCCCGAAGGATCATCCATGATAATGGTCCGCAGTTTGCAAGCCACGTATTCTATCGATTTTGCGATAAGCACCGTATTCAGAATATCGCCTCGATACCGTACAACCCGGCAGCGAACGGGTTGGCAGAGGCATTCAACAAAACAATTATCAAACTCCTCAAGAAGTTTGTCTCCTCCAACAAACGCGACTGGAACGAGAAGCTCGACGAATGCTTATGGGCTTATCGCACCACAGTTCGAACAGCCACCGGGAATACACCATTCTCCTTGGTATACGGGAGTGAGGCAGTCCTCCCTTTGGAGACTCAGATCCCCTCACTACACGTCGCCCTCACACATCAATTGACGATAGACGAAAACTATCATCGTCGGCTACAGGAATTGGAGGCACTAGATGAAAAGCGCCTCTTGGCTCAGCAACGAATTGAGCTATACCAAGCACGCATCTCTGGAGCCTTCAACAAGAAGGTCAAAATCAGAACATTCTAAGTGGGCGATCTCGTTCTGGCAGTCCGGAGGCTGATGGTCATGACTCACAAGACCGCCGGCAAATTCCAGCAAAAGTGGGAAGGCCCATTTATCATTGAGGCAGTATTCTCCAACGGTGCTTACCGCCTCGCAAAACAAAACGGAGACTTGCTCATGTTGCCCGTCAATGGCAAGTTTCTGAAGAAATATTATGTCTAAATGACATTCTCTCCGGATCATCGAGTCATGTACCCGCTGGTGCCGCTGAACTCACATCCATAATATTTCAAATTATCGAGTCATGTACCTGCTGGTGTCGCTGAACTCACCTCCACATTCCCTTCAGATTATCGAGTTATGTACCTGCCGGTGCCGCTGAACTCACACCACATGTACTTCAGAATACTGAGTCATGTACCCGCTGGTACTGCTGAACTCACACTTTCTCAATATTCTAAATTACCGAGTTATGTGCCCGCTGGTGCCTCTGAACTCACATTCCGGTCACTCTTTCAGATAGTAAGTCACGTATGATTATACCTCTGAACTTTCTTCCTGGAAGAGATCCTCCCTCATGATCCACTACCCGCGCTCCCAGTGCACAAAAAGGGTAATCGATCCACAAATTTCCGAAACGGCCATGTCCTCATTACCTCTGAGCCATTTTCACTTCCACCAAAAACAAACCACCCCCATAGAACTTCCACGTTCTCCTACCTCTGAGTCATTCTATGTACCCCTCTCTTCATTGAGCCCACTCCTGCCATGTCCTCATTACCTCTGAGTGGGAAGGCTCCGTCGAAGAAACCTTCATGCTTGCCATGTCCCCATTACCTCTGAGTAAGTATGTCGGTTCCCTTTCAATCTATTATCTGTACCCACAACCGGAGTACGACAAGGATAATAGGTCCACAAATGTCCTCTGTTGACCACAAATATCCTCTGTTGACCACAAATGTCCTCTGTTGACCACAAATGTCCTCAGTCGACCACAGATGCTGTACTGGATCTCCAGTACACGCCCATCCTTCTCTATCATGCTTGAGAGCCCAGCTGCTCCTTGGCGTTCTCCTGAATGCTAAAAACTTCTATAGCTGTCTTATCGCGAAGTTGTTCTAGGTATTCCTCTCCAAAACTTGTTACTCGTACCTAAAACCAAGGTACGCCCAGGGTGACAGGTCCATAAATAATCCCCCAGCAGGTCCAAATCCACGAACACCACAAGTACAAGAAAGAGAAGATGAGTTGAAACATGCTCATTTATTCAAAATTTAAAGTACTACATCATTTGGGATCTCATCCCTTACAAAATGAAGACAAAAAAGAAAAGAAAAAGAGACAACAAAAGAAGGCAGAAGACTGATCACTGCTCCGGGCACATAAAGCCATGAGATGGTCCGTCAGCAAGGCAACCGACCGCTCAAGCCTCTGTTTAGCTCGACACTCCGTCTCCTGGCTCAGCACCGTCGCGTCCTCCAGATGAGCATGAGCTTGCCAGTTGTCCTCAAATTTCTTGAAAGCCCGCTCCAGGTTGACAGAAGATCGGGAAACCCTTTCGGCCTTCCGAGCGATTGACTCATGTTTCGCACGAGCAGCCTCCAGCTCTGACTCTAAGAAGGTCAACTCCCTCTGGAGTGCGAGAATCTGCTCCTTTGTGTCAGCGATTCCACGAGAAGCAGACTCTTCCCGAGCCCGACAAGCCTGACTTCGACGACCCAGCCTGTCATACGAAGCAGAGAACTTGTCAAGGTCCCCCTGCACAACTGGCCCGACAGTATCTCGAGCGAGCTTGATCCTATCCCGAGCAGCAATGAGGAAGCCCCGCTCCCGATCAATCGCAGCAGGCAAGCCCGCCTGTCGTATCGCCAGCAATTGGGTCACAAGCTGATTAGCCTCCGCCAACTTAGGCTCCAGGAGTGCAGCCAACCCCACCCCGCCAGGAAGAGACTTCAAAGTTGCAACCTGGCCCCGAGCGCACCGCAGAGACAGAGTAAAAGGGGTCCCCTGTTCTACAGCAGCATCTACACCCCTCTTTAAGTGGCGATAGAAGCTGTCAACCACATCCTGCGTCACCTCGTCCAGAGCCTGCGAAGAAGCCGGTGTCAACGGGAGTGTAGCCGACAACGCTGAAGAAGATGCAACAGAATCTGCCGCTCCTGCCACAAGAGAAACAAACTCCGCATGGAAGGACGCATGAACAGCGGCCAACTCCTCTTCAGCAGCCCGCAGAACTTGAATGCTCGGCAGGGTCGAGAGGTCAATCTCCGGAGCCGTATAATCAGCAGTGGATGAGACGGAGACCATCGCCAGCTCCATTCCCATCTGCCCGGAGCTGGCGGGAGGCCCCTCGACATGGGACGGCGAAGGAGAGGAAACGCTACTTTCCCCCAGATCGCAGCGGGCCGAGCCTTCCCCAAGAACATCCGCGGTGGAAAGTAAAGGGTCAGGACCTGTAGGGCCAAGACAACCATGAATCGATTTGACCCGGAGGATATGTTGATAGAGCAAATAAGCCCCCTCACTAGTCAATATTTGGCTTATCTTACCAGTGGAGGAGTGTAGAGGCTGAGGTTCACCTACAGCCACCGCAGCCTCTTCACCAGCAGCCTCCGAGTTGAATATGATAGGCTCCTCCGCCCCAACACCCTCGGGAGGGGATGCGACGAGATCGGTGTCACCTTGCGGAAATTCAGCAACCTCGGAGGCAGGCTCGAGGGAACCTTCGTCATCCCGGAATGGGGCCTCAGCAACTTGGGAGTCCTCAGCCGCCGCTGGGAGAGCCCCCGCTGAAAGGATCGCGGAACACATACCACTAATCAAAGCAGTAAGGGCCGGGTCAACCTCAGGGGCGGTAGACGGTTCATGGAAGGCCGGTTCATCAGACACCTCACTACAACAGAAATACCTTTTAATGACGGCTAAAAACCGTCATTAATGACCAACCATGACGCTTTTTTTCCAAAGAAAGCGTGATAAAAACGGGTGTTATAAATATTTTTTAAAAGCGTCATAAAATAAACGTCATGAATATGATGAGTATCTGCTACACTTATTTTCAGCGTAGTTTGAAAGCGTTATGAATAGATAATCTCTATAGACTCAATTCAGCACATTTATAACGCTCAATTCTGCACATTTATATATTACTTTCTAAAAAATTATAGATCAATGCTCAATGTTGCTCAATTCAATTTCAAAACATTCATTTTGAACCATATTCACAAGAAAACATCTAAATGTCATAGAGTACCAATTAATCCATTTACAATATATACATAATATATATCACCATCTTCATTACATTTTTTCAAATAGGACATCCAAATACATATATTTACAACTACTACTAGTAAGTAGACCCTCAAAACTATTAGTACATTGGCTTCAACTTTGAGCACATCAAAACTGTCGGCATCACGTAGCAAAACCCTGAAAAAGATAAAAAAAATATTACCAAAAGACCACCTCATGTCTTAAGAGTTGGTACCAAGTTTCCAACAAGAAACTAGCAATTGAGGATCATGTAATAAAATACTTTCATATACATTGAATCTAAAATTAAATCGACATGAAAGAAACAAGGGGTAAAAAGCATTAAAATACCTACCTGTAGTAATAAAAGGGCCTGAATGTAATTTGGTGCAATTTAATTGGTGCAATTTAGGAGCATTCTCAAAGTTCCCGTAGTCTAAAAAAGGGCCTTAGATGAAGTGTATGGAATCACACTCATCTCCTCGACACATTAAGACAGAACAAAAAGGAATGACATTTACAAACTGAAAGGATATCTCCAGCAATTTTATATTTTTCAAACTAAATTGTATGAGAATAGATTAGTAGGTAGAAGAAAAAGCTTACAGCTTTGAAGTGACACAATCAGGATTTTTGAAAAATGTTATCCGGGACCCCAATCTCATTGTACTTCCCATGTGTGTTCTTGATCCCTGCATTCACAAATTGATGTGGTCAAGAACTACCATCTTTAGTGGTTGAAGCACAAAGTAAAAAGTGTTGATAAACAAAATACCTCAGGCATGAAAATAACAACAGGATGTGGTGTTTGAGAGTCGAATTCTTCACTATTTGCCCTTTCCAATCCCAAAACCTAATCATTACACAATAAACGGAGATAAAATGCCATTTAGGAAAAATACTGCAATTTTCCATCATCTTGGTCTTGATCTTCCTCCTGCTTCAACAATGTCTCAAGCAACATTGGGCCAAGCAAAGGCAGAGCCTTCTCAATGAAATGTGAATGCTATCGGGGTGATATAAAATATTTCAAGAGTGCCATTCCAAGACAACTAATCTAGTTTAAAATCAAATATTCAATACAAACCACAAGTATGATAGAAAATGTGCAGTCATATACTTAAACCCTCTAACAGTTTCAGTTGCGTACGGACCGAAGAAAAGCATGTAAGTTTTCATATGCATTCCATGTCAGATATCCCCTGAAGCAAGAAGCGGTACAAAATAGTATTTTCTACATGAAAACAACACAAGGAGGATGGATACCTTTATGACAAGGTCATTTAATGAAATTTGCTTTGATCCAAAAGCTTCTTGTAAATAATTAAGTTTGCTTCGTAACCTGTCACCATTATGAGTAATATTAAAAATTTAACAGATAAAAGTAAAGGTAACCGACTAGGTATATTAATTTCACAGGATACTCACCATACAGGCTTTTCCACACGAGTATAGGTAGCCAAATTGTTAAAGAGAAGGCCTTTGTAAGCATTTTCACTCTATATCAAGCTATACCCTTATATGAACTGTTATAGAGAAGGCCTTTGTATTCTTAGAAATTTATTTGACGATTCAAATGTAAGGGAAAAAAAAATAATTGTTGTAGCATAGGATCAGTATTTATTTTAGTAGTAAAAATGCACATAAATGAAAACACAATGAGACTAATGCTCTGGTTAGCTGAAATCAATGAGACCAATGCTCGGGTTAGTTCCAAATGAAGGAAATCAAATCAACAAACTGTTCTCCCCTAAAAAATGAAGAAAATAAACAGAAAGAAACTCAAGTAATTTTTTTGCATGTCATTGTTGTACTTATCAAACATCTATAGCAAAATCAGAAAATTTTCCTTTCCACAAGCGATCATGCATATAAGAAATTACCCAAATCATATGATAAAGTTAATTAATCAGTTAAAATGTAACTAGGTCAGTCATCGACTTCGTACAATATCACTGATAGCACCTAAACCAAACTACAACAACTTCATTTCATTTGAAAGATAGCATAAGTCCAATGAAGTAGCATGCGGTTTCTTTCTCCTTATTTCCTTCCTAGTATTCTTCTTCATATTAATTTGTAAGCAACCAAGCCTACAAGTGATAAGCTGACTGGTATTCTTCTTTCATATTAATTTCTAATTTACCAAGTCGTTGCGGGTATGGGCATATACGATCCTAGAACCCATGAATTCCTCTTCTGGATGAAGGTAGGTGTTATTCTGGTTGATATTTAATGATAAAGTTGAATAAAAGTTCACTGTGTTTCGACTACACCAAACTGGACAATTGTTTTGTTGTTGTTATATAGGGTAGAAATCTTCAGATTTCAACCGATATAGCTCAAAAAAAGAGGGTAGTAAGTAATTACCAGAACTTGAACTCGGGAAGGCGGCGCATGAAGGGCTTGAACTCGTCGGACCCCCTCGTCGACAGCGAGGCCCCGTCCAGTCCCTCAAACTCCGGATCCACGACCGACGAGAGGAAGCCGATCAAGAGGTTGAGCAAGTAGATCCCCAATCCGTCCAGTCCCTCAAACTCCGGATCCATTTTTTTTCCCTTTTTCGGGGGAGGGATGGGGTGGGGTTAGGGTTAGAGTTTTGAGCTCATTTGTGGATCGGAGTGGGAGAAGGAGGGAGAAGAAGGGGAATCGACGACCCGATCCGAAGCCGACCCGCGCCGCCAGCTCCCTCCCCATCTCCTTCTCCCTTTCTAACTAGGTTTAGGGTTTTGTATCTAGGGTTAGGGTTTTGGAGTTGGGGGAAAGGAAGGAGAAGAAGAGGAGGAGAGGAGGGTGTTGCTAAACTAGAGTTAGGGTTTTGGATCTATGGTATTTTGGAGTTGGGGAAGAGGAGGGAGAAGAAAGGATCGGAGAAGGAGAAGACCAAAACCAGAGGGAGAGAAAAAAATTTATTGAAGCGCGGGATTTTGTCAAAAAAAATGAACTTAACAAATATTACAAGTTTGCCACCGCTCTAAACTATTAATAATGCTTTGTTTTATAAACGTTATAAAAAGTCCAGAATTAGCCCAAACCGTCATAGAAAAAAGATATTTTTCAACTTAATAACGCTTATGTATCAGCCGTCATAAAAACTCCTTGTCGAGCGTCATTAAAAGGGTTTTTTGTTGTAGTGAATATAGAAAAAAAACCTTCGATACGACGTGCGTCCCACCAATCCGGGCGACGTGGACGCGAACTGAAAGCATCGAAAGGTGCGTATCGGCTTCGTGGACGTGTGGGCTTTGACGGAATTCAAATTGGTTGCGTGTGCGCGACGAATTTGATACGTATCCGTCGAAATTTACCGTATAGGCCTCTTTGCAAAGTTTCTAATTACTTTGTGCACGTTCATCAGATCGAGACAAAAATTGTGCCAACAGGACCATATCATTTTTCTGGTCCTGTATGCCAAGTTTGGTCCGATTCTGAGATAGTTGACCGGATCGCCATTTTGCGGGCCCCACGATCCGACTCAACGGGCGATTTTGTGTACGGTCTGTCAAAATCTAATTTTGGACATACGGTTGGGTTCGTATCATCAAAACGAATTCGTAGACATGTAGTTTGACGACTTTAGAGACCATTGACTCTAGCACGCTTTTCCGTGCAAAACGGATCCAACGGCGTACACCGTTTTGACCCAAAATTACCATTTTGTCCCTGTGTCTAGAATTGGACTTAAGGATAGGCAATTCAAGCTAATTTGACTATTCTGAGAACGTTGGTAATATTTATTTCAGCATCTGGATACTGTTGTATGAGTTGACTGTTGTGGTTCACTGAGTAGTATAGTATTTTCGGTTTCACCAGCAAAGGACCTCAGGCAAGTACACTTTCTGATTGCTTTTCGATTCATAATAGTTTTTACGTTTCATGTTTATACATATGTCTTGCTGCTTATTGACACGCTCGTCACACGGAGATTAGTATCATGGATTTATTATATTTCTTGATTATCATTTTTATGATTACCATGCTTGCGACTTGATTCCATGAGTACTAGCTGTGAGAGAAAATATCTTAGTAGACGTGTGAACTACCCATTCCATCCCAATATGTCTAATCTTGATTGATAGCAGCTGCACATGACATGTACTGGGTGCCGTATTTACTCCTTAGCCGTTCACATGTCGAACAAGATATTTCAAAACACATAGATAGTTGTCTTTTATTTGTTTCCTGGTTTTCTTCACCCCTTGTCATGACATCAGTTACTTTCTAGTTTTCATCTCACATATGTTATTTTCATATCTTGTGAATTCTATTTTATTTTCGCTTTGCCATCGGTTTGTGTGCTTGTTCCATTCCTGACTGAAAACAAATATTTTTCAAGTTAGCTGTGGCTTCACTTAGCATTGGGAGATACGGGTATACTTGCAGACCAAAACCTAAAAATTAGATAGAAGTGGTATCATTTTATTAATTGTAAGAACCTTGTATTTTCTTTAAATATAAATATTATAAATGTTGTAATCAATTTAGAAATGTGAATAAGCAGTAAATGTTGTATTTTGTGATTTTGAGTATCTTGGCCGTGATAGCGTTCTACCGCCGACTCTGCGACGTAGGATGGCTTGGACACGTCTCGTATCCGAAAAAGCGCGTACGGGTCGTGACAGGTGGTGCCGAGATGGTTGAGGGTGCCGCCTCCAACAATATTCTTCTGCTGACAATGGTTAATATTCGGGGGATTCTACGAATCTTCGATCCATCTAATTTCTTCTTCTGAATCCTGGATACCCTTACAGAAGTTGCCACGGGAATCCTCCAATCTGCACACACTGACAGCACACACCATCTTATCGGACCAACAGAGCCGAGATCCATGACCAACTAGAACGAGATAAGAGGCGGATGTGGAGATCTCACCCACCACAACTACAGCGGAGTGGCCTCCCCCGGCAACAGGGGGACCTTGAACAGAAGGGGGCCTGAGAAAGATGAAGGAGAGGACGACACGGAGCAAGGTCTCGAGAGCACAACGCAGAGCAGCTAAGCCGTTTTTTCGCCGCCAGAAGGATGAGGCAGAGGGGGTTCAGAAGAGCACCTTGATGGAGGAGTCACCCCAACAGCAGCCAGAGAGCCAACCGTTGCAGGAGAAGGTGACATAGATGGATTGGCGGAGCACAAGGGCAAAGAAGTAAGTCTAGTCGCCCGCTTGGAGAGTGGTCATGAGGGAGGAGAGCGAGGCTCCTGACGGGAGGAGACACCCCAGCAGCATCCTACACCAGAAAAAAAAGGACAGGAAGGAAGGAGCCAGACCCACGAGCTGCTCCGGGCAATCCGAGCACGAAGGAGGAGCCGCAACAGCCTCAAAAGGAAGAGAGTGATCTCTACTAGAGCCAAAAAAGCCACTTGGATTGGAAGCTATATGGGAAGCTTTGCAGACGGAGTCTTGATATCCTAGATACATGTACCTCTTGCAATAATCTGGGACGTCTACAAAGAAACAAGGTTGCCAATAGCTTCTGTCTCCATGAAGGTTGACACGAATGCGGTCAGGGAGGGCGTTGAACAAGTTTAATTCTACGAAAATACGAGCGACACTCAGCCGGGTGCGTGCCACCGTCGCATTATCTACCTTTAAAGGCGTGCAGAACGAGTTAATTAGCAAGCTGAAAGACCACAACTTTCTTGAACAATTGATGGAGAAGATCCGAGAGATTAACTCATACTGGAGAAATAGATGATTTAGAGCGAGGATCGAAGTCGACCGTCCATCGAAAAATTTGCATCGGGGATTGGACGAACTAAAAGAAAAATGATCATTTACGGCACGCCGAAAGCACCGTAAAAGATCTTTTACTGCGTACATTTTGGTGTCGTAAAAGCCATGCCATAAATGACCCTATTATTTACGACACACATTTGAACCTTGTAAATAACCCTCTCCATCTTTTCTACTGCTTTTTAAAGGACGTTGTAAAAAAAGATGGAGAGGGATATTTACAGCGTTCAAATGTGCACCCTAAATAATAGGGTCATTTATGGCATGGCCTTTTATGGCACCAAAATATACGTCATGAAAGATCTTTTACGATGTATTTTGCTTGCCTTAAATGATCATTTTTCTTGTACCATTGAGGAGCTGGCATTATATTATATGCTTTGATCTTTTAGAACGTATTTCATGTGCAACTAATTCATTTGATATTGTCACAATATATTCTTAGACAAGTTGGTTAAACTACATAAATTATGTTATTCCTGAGGCGTAATTATTGATGGAAAACAGAGAATCAAAACAGTTGTCAAAATAACAACAACATTTCGTAGCAACACTTCAAAGAAGATGCACTACAGAGATCCTTGGAGGATTTTGGGTAACGAAAATCTAAAGAGATTTCGTAACAACAGCAAACGAATGTAGAGCTTCTTTTAGGAAAGTACAAATCGAGTTGCTAGCAGCAGCAGCGAAGAAAGCCCACAAGAAGTTTCTGATTAGATCAGAGAAGAAGAGAAGGAAAGAAGAAATAGAAAGGCAGCTTTGTTGGGGTCAGATCACCGTTGCTCAAAGCAAGATTCGCCTATATACGATCCGCTTCCAGGAACCAGCAAGTTTTAGAGAACTTCTGGAATGCTCGTCAGTCAATATTTGAGACTTGAACGGGCTTTCTAGACATTACGGACTCCTTTAACTCTCTTCTTGGTACATTTTCAAAGGAGGCCAAGAGGCTCTATTTATAGAGTGGAGTGAGACTTCACCTCTTCTCCTATACGATGTGGGACTAAAATACCAATACTCAAAAATAGAGTTTGATATTTTAGATCGTCCCACAATCAGCATAGAAGTGTGCCAGTCTACGCCTACCTCCCGAACACTCCCGTACATGCACGAGACATCCTGGAGTCTGTATCCGAGTCCGAGTCCGCACAACAAAAATTAACTTACATCTTTGTTGGAATTAATCCTTTTTTCCTTCTAGGAAAATACTCCCACATGACACACACTTATGCCCTACTACACCTCATGTGCATACCTCAACACAAGCAATGCATTATATTAAGATACTCACCATTTGGTGTAGTCGATGTAGGACTATCTTTCCTAATCTAAAGGCAAAAACACCAACAAATTATTGGACACAAACAATGCTTATATAATATACACCAGCTAGCTATGACCAATTTCCTAGCCCACCATGTGGTTGCAACCAACACTTGACAAGGACAAAAAAGGAAGCATCCCGTTTCAAAGAAAATAGTATTATTCCATAGAATAAAATACAAATTGGTCTCATAAAAAGAAAAAAATAACTTTATTCTCAATGGATGAATATTCATTCTAATTTTCGTGGGAAGCTAAAAGGAATTTATTATGTTGGTATGCTACTACTACTTGTGGCTGTAGATATATTTAAAAGTTGAATAATGCTATTTGTACCTCCAAATTGTACCTGCAAACCGACCCTCCTTACGTGACAGCTGACATGATATGTTGATGTGGCAGCTGACGTGTCACTCCTCGATCTCGATATACGTATTCTTTCATGAATCTCGTACATGGTATCCCGTATTTAGCCTGTGCATAATTCTATTTATTATTTATTAATGGTTGCATGTAGCCTTTAAGCATGTCATTAATGGAATGGTTAGAGCATATTTAGAGATTAGGGCTTTCTTAAGCCAACCCAACCCCTATATATATTCTCTTCCTCACTCTCTCTCCCCATTCACTCTTTCATTCATTTTCCTCAACCACCACCATTAGGCAAGTACAACTTGCTCAAAAGTGGATATTTGTGCATTTTCACCCTTGATTTTTTTTCCTTTGATATTATTTGTCTATATTGTTCTTATCATCATCCTCTACAAGTTTAGTACTTGGTATTTTCGGTTTTCGAGGATGGATTCTTGTAGATCTAAGTTTATGTCATTTTTGGTTTTCCCTTGGTTTTGATCTATTAAACATGCTTGTTTTCAAAATCTAGTTGTTCCATGTGGTAGAGCATTTCATTTTACCCAAATTTGACCTTTGTAAAGTTAGGTTTTATTTTGTTTTGACCGAGTTGTGCCAGTTTGAAGTTCATGGGTTCCATGGCCATCTTTCTCGGATTTTTAGAGAAGATGAGTCTTGGCTGCACGAGCCTTGGCCGCATGAGCCCTAGTCGCATGAGCCTTGGTCGTATGAGCCCTGGCCGCATGAGCCTTGGCCACATGAGCCCTGGCCGCATGAGTCTTGGCCGCATGAACCTTGGCCGCATGAGCCCTGGCCGTATGAGCCCTGGCCGCATGAGTCTTGGCCGTATAACCCTCGACCGCATGTAGTCTGGCCGTATGAGTCCTTGTGTCTTGGTTCTCATTCTTGATCTAACTACCTATGCGAGTGCTGGATAAACCTATGTGTGTACTAAGGTACAATCTATGTGAGCACCGAAGTGCTATCCTATGCGCTAAGTGTTCCTACGTGATACCTGCCAGTACATCCAAGAGTCCAGCATTTACGTAGCGAATGGTCGGTAGCAATGACGTGGTATGTGTTGTGTGTTGCATCACACCAAAAAGGGGTACATACTTATGACTCTACGAGCCAGTGCGGATCCCTTCTTGGGGTACTCATACATTCTACGACATCTAGGGGAGTGAGCATGTGACCACGACATGTGAACTCCGTAGATAACCTAAGGATTAACTAGGCAACTAACTTGGTAGATGCATTGGATAGGAAGAACCCTGAGATCGTGCTATACTAGTCACCCCAGGTTCAGTCCTGACGTATCGGGTTGGCCGCCACGGATATGGTTTCATTCGCCTTTAGCAGATGACTATATCCGACTTCTACGAGCTATGTGTTATCTGTTTTAGCGCGTTAGCCCTCCGGAGGACCGGTGCATAAATGTCTAATGGTTTGGCTAACCCTGCTAGGTTGACACGATCTGAGGATTCCTTTTAATCAGTATCGCGGGGATAACTCCGCCAAATATAGAAAGTCGCAGGAATGAAGGGCTGCTTGAAAAACGACTTGACTATGCCTTGTATCTTCCGTTAGCAGCCGAGGGACATGGACTGTCATGGTGCATAGTCCAGCCTATGTCCTTGTTTGGTTGTTGGGTTGCTCTATCGTGCTATGACAGGATATGGACCGAGGTTACGACCGGACGCCTTTATTATTACTAGTATTATTATTTTATGCTTGGGTTTTATCTCACTCTTTTATGCTCCCTTGTGGTACTTGCTATTTTGGGCTGACCCCGCTGGTTTTGTTTGGCCAGATCTCATAGCAACGCCTGAGGATCCAAACTTCTTCCTTGATGTCAATGGTGCATACTAGGAGCATGGCTGGCCGGGGACTCGAGTGGGTTTCTTCTCCACCACTCTAGTTTTCATCCCTTATGTTCCGGCATTTAGCCACCGGCACCTGTTTAGCCGGTTAATCTGGATATTTTGTCTTTTCATAATTGTAATTAAATCAGACTGCAGCTGAATACGATTATGTACCTATGACTCTCTGGACTAGCTAACTTATAAAGCTAGATCCCCATGATCATTTTGATGAAGCGTCAGGGGACGCCTTACTGCTTTATCTCATATGTTCATTAATTGCTGCTTCTTGCTTTGAATGATTGAGACATAGATACTTTGTGAGACCATATGAGACTTGAGTGTAGCATGCATCCCCTAGTCTCATGACAGCCACGATCACCGTATGATATTTATATATCTCATATGGAGTAGTTGGCCTAGTCCGTCTCAGTATTTCGGTACTGGGGCGTGACATGACGTGGCAAATTTTAAAATTAAAATTAAAATTAACATTAAAATTAATATTAAAATTTATGTTAACATTAACATTAACATTAACATTAAAATTAATATTATCGTTAACATTAACAATAATATTAATATTAACATTAAAAATATTAATATTAATTAATATTAATATTAACATTAACATTAATTAATATTATTATTAACATTAATTAATATTAACATTAAATTAATATGGACAAAATTTGGTAATTGACTTTTTGGCTTAAAATTTGCCATGTCATCGGTCATGTCAGATGACACATAACATTATTTAATATGCCATGTCAGCTGCCACATAAGAAGGGATGTATTGGAGAGACATTTTGGAGGTACAAATAGCATTACTCTTATTATCACGTGTCCTGTAATACGAAGTGACCTTATTCTTGTTTCTATGGCCACTCGAGGCTATTGACAACGCCACGTATTCCTTCCATTCACAACAAAAACCTTAATCCCAACCATCCACGGGCAAATGAACGGTCATGATACGTACCACCTCTCTATATAGCAGCTCATATCCAAAATTAGTAAGCAGCCCGCTAACCCGCCCGCCAACATTTGTAGCAAGCAAGCAAGCAAAAAATGGACTCCACTGCAATTATTGTAGCATGGTTGATGGTAACACCGTGGACTATGACCTATGAGCCTTCTCGTCAAAAATTTTGACAAGAAGCCGCCCCTATAGCTGCCGCTCCCACCAGGGCCGAGGCCCATCCCGGTCGCCGACAACATGCACCTGGTCGGCCCCCTCCCCTACCTCGACATGCTAGAGTTGTCCAAGACGTACGACCCCTGATGCACCTCTAACTCAGCTCCGTCCACACCATCGCTGTATCATCCCTGGAGATGGTCAAGCAGTTCCTCTAGATCCACGATGCCAACTTTGCAAATCGTATCAACTCGGAAGCCTTTCACCTGTTCTTCTACAACGGCAAGACCTTCTCCTTCGTCGAGCCCCTTCTGGCACGAGACGCGGAGGCTATGCTTTGCCGACTCCAGGCTCTGTAGGCGGAGGTGGAACATGGAAAAAGGTGTAGTGGTTTACCGTGTGATGAGTGAGGAGAAATAAGGGAGGTCATGCATTTAAAGAAAAAAGAGGAGAAATAAAGAGGAATGGACGGGAGGGTGGAGGGGGAGTTTTAGGTAGTCTGTAGAAGAATAGGAATAAATGGGATAGAGAAGAGGGAGAAAAGGAAGAGAATGAGAAGCATTGTTAATGAAATAGAGGGGAAAGTGAAGGGAAAAGAAAACTCCAATGAAAATATAAAGAGGGAAATGAAAACTTGAATGAAAACATAAAGAGGAAAATAAAAAAATGGGAAATGAAAAGTTGAGTGAAAATATAAAGAGGAAAATGAAAAAAATAATAGGGAAATAAAAACATGAATGAGGGGAATGAAAAAATAAGGAAACTATTTTTTAACATTTTCTTGAAATCCGGATTTGAGAGGAAAATAATTTTATTATGGGAAAATTTGTTAGGAGGGAAACTAACTTTTTAAATAAAAATTACAGTCATTTACAAGTCAAGAAATGCATACCGTAAATGAGCCTTCAATTACAATGCACAAATATGTATGCCGTAAATGAGCCTTCATTTACAACAAGCACAAATGCATATCGTAAATAAACCTTTAATTATAATGCGCAAAAATAAATACCGTAAATAAGTCTTCATTTACAACACGCAAAAAACCTTGACGTAAATAAGACTTCAATTACAACACGCAAAAATGTATACCGTAAATGAGTCTGCAATTACAATACGCAAAAATGTATGTCGTAAATGAGTTTTCAATTACAACGCGCAAAAAAACATGTCGTACATGTGTCTTCAATTACAATGCGCAAAAAAGCATGTCGTAAATGAGTCATCAATTACGAAGTGAATGTCAAATACGTCCTAAAAAGACAAAAAACAACTCATTTACGACGCACATATTTGCATGTTGTAAAAGAGTGTCATTTATAGTACGCAACAACTTGAAATTAGCAAGCTGGAAGACTGCAGCTTTCTCAAACAATTGATGGCGAAGATCTGAGAGATTGACCCATACTGGAGAAATAGACGATTCAGACCGAGGATAGAAGTCGACCGTCCACCGAAAAAGCCGCATCGAGGACTGGACGAACTAAAGGAAAAATGATCATTTACAACACGTTGAAAGCACCGTAAAAGATCTTTTACTGCGTACATTTTGGTGTCGTAAAAGCCATGTCGTAAATGACCCTATTATTTATGATGTACATTTGAACGTTGTAAATAACCCTCTCCATCTTTTCTACAGCTTTTTAAAGGACATTGTAAAAAAGATGGAGAGGGTTATTTACAGCATTCAAATGTGCGCACTAAATAATAGGGTCATTATGGCATGGCCTTTTATGGCACCAAAATATACGTCGTGAAAGATCTTTTACGACGTATTTCGCTTGCCGTAAATGATCATTTTTCTTGTACCATTGAGGAGCTGGCATTATATTATATGATTTGATCTTTTACGACGTATTTCATGTGCAACTAATTCGTTTGATATTGTCACAATATATTCTTAGACAAGTTGGTTAAACTACATAAATTATTGGACACAAATAATGCTTATATAATATACACCAGCTAGCTATGACCAATTTCCTAGCCCACCATGTGGTTGCAACCAACACTTAACAAGGACAAAAAAGAAAGCATCCCGTTACAAAGAAAATAGTATTATTCCATAGAAGAAAAATACAAATTGGTTTCACAAAAAGGAAAAATTACTTTATTCTCAATGGATGAACATTCATCCTAATTTTCGTGGGGAGCAAAAAGGAATTGATTATGTTGGTATGCTACTACTACTCGTGGCTATAGATATATCTAAAAGTTTTATTACCACGTGTCCTATAATTCGAAATGGCCTTATTCTTGTTTTCATGGCCACTGGAGGCTATTGACAACGCCATGTATTCCTTCCACTCACAACATAAACCTTAATCCCAACCGTCCATGGGCAAATGGACGGTCATGATACGTACCACCTTTCTATATAGAAGCTCATATCCAAAATCAGTAAGCATCCCGCTAACCTGCCCGCCAACATTTGTAGCAAGCAAGCAAGAAAAAGACGTACTCCACTGCAATTATTGCTACATGGTTGATGGTAGCACCGTGGACTATGACTTAGGAGCCTTCTTATCGATAATTCTGACAAGAAGCGGTCCCGACAGCTGCCATTCCCACCAGGGTCGAGGCTTATCCCGGTCGCCGGTAACATGCACCTGGTCGGCCCCCTCCCCCGCCTCGACATGCTAGAGTTGTCCAAGACGTATGGCCCCTGATGCACCTCTAACTCAGCTCCGTCCACACCATCGCTGTATCATCCCAAGAGATGGTCGAACAGTTCCTCTAGATCTGTAATGTCCCGCTTCGTACGGTGCATTACGATGAGTCGTTGACTCAAAGAGTTGCGTGGACCCGATAAAGTATCGATGCGAATCGATACAAGAGTTACGTTGACCCAAAAGAAGCCTTGAGTCGCTTCGAATCTATGAATCGAAACGATGCAAAGCATAAGTCCCGTTTGAGCAAGTACTAATTTTAGTTGATTTCGTGTGCAGGCTACGCTTTTACGCTGAATCATAAGAGGTCGACATTTTGTATTATTCGAGAAGGTGTCCAAAAAACCAAATCGTCGCCTTGCAACGGATTGTGGCATGGACACGGTAGGCCGAATCAGTCGAATATTTTAATAAAATGGCTAAGTCAGGAGAGTTAGCCTCGCAACCAAGTTATGGAATTGAGCCGCTTCAGCTCGGCGAAACGACAAGGCGTATCGAACTAAGGTGGACGGGTTCATGAATCTACTCCACTACTCCTTCATGTCTAATAAAATATACCATAGTATGCGTATGTTGCTATCGAGTTAACGAGCATGGCTCGAATTGAGTAAAGGTCTTAGTGTGTGTTGAACATTAAGATAGAACATTGAATAATTGAAGCGACGTGCATCAAGTGCACGAGTTGTGATAGAATATTAATGCTAGAACATTGAAAGAAAGTATTGAGATGTGCACCAAGTGTACGACTCGGAAGAACATCGAACACTAAGGCTTAGAACAGGGAAATACTGTATTGAGGCGTGCATCGACTGCACGACTCGAAGAAAAAATGATATATGTGTCAAAGTGTACGTAGGTGCATGGGACTCATAAAAGATGGATTCGTTACGTAGAGAACAGTTGTGGCACGAATGTTGTAACAAAACTGTCGAATGTGGCACGGTGCCTTCGAGATGGTTGGGACCTTTGGGTCGATATATTGAGAAATATTGAGTAGGGGCATCGTGCCAATGGAATAGAGATAGGCGAACTTGTTTGGTGTATGAAAATTAGAACGCTTTGCATATGGTCAATGGACTTAGATGTATGGCCCATGCACGGGCGTGCTTCCCTCGAACGTAGGATCGCCGGAGCGCCGGGACCGTTCGACCGCGGAGGGAATTAAGGGGTATTGGTGGTGCACTTTATTCAGACGGATTGCGCCCTCCTATTGATGTGATAAGCCACAATACCAGTAAGTTTGGAATCCTTTGAGTAGTGGGCTAGCAACCCGTGCCAAAGCGATCGCCGGCTTACACTTTAAGATACTAGTCCATTACGGCGTGGAACGTCGTGACCTTCATATAGATAGGACCAGTAGGCAAAGACTAGCATTGAGTGCAGGTGCAGAGCCTGCCACCCTTATGCTTACGTTAAGTTTGCTTGATCGGCTACGTGATTTGTATGATTGATTATACAAATTTCTAACGATTGTAGGCTAGGAGAAGAAACGAGACGGAGATGGGCACGATCATCATGTTTATGTTCATATTATGTCTAACTGTATCTGTTGCAGGGACACGGTACTGGACCTAATTATGATTCAGTTGCTATCGATAACTGCTTGAATATTGCCATGAAACTGATCCTAAGGCTAAATAGAAAGATCACCAAATAAAGATGCATGCTTCACTAAATTTACTTAGTGTTGGATTGTAGCGAGGACGAAAGAACTAATCCCCCACTAGCTTGCTTGCAGGTTCAGGATATGTTCGGCTCGGGGCGGGGCTTGGCTTGGACGCGCCGAGGCATGAAGTCTTTAGCGTTTCGAGGCGAGGTACTGCATTGGTGTTCTGACTTGCAACATGAAGATGGTCGGTCGAAGACTAATTGTTGGCTATAAGGAGGCATAATGTATGGAACAATGTAATCCTTTGTGAGTTAGAGAGATCATGAGCGTTGTAGCCAGTTGGCATATTCAGTTGGACTATTCAAAGCCTTGTAATCTCAATTCATTATTAATAAAAGAGATTCTTATTGTATACTATATTTCCTTTCATTGCATATATTATCAATTTGAGATAAACTTACACGAACATGTTATCTTGCCTTACGAGTGCAACTCCAGGCTCGTGCGGCATCATGCCCCAGCGAGAACGATGATTCGGGTGAAATCTAGCGAGGATGAGCGATTTTCTAGGTCGGGGTGTGACAAGATCCACGAAGCCAACTTTGCAAACCGCATCAACTCGAAAGCCTTTCACCGGTTCTTCTACAACGACAATACCTTCTCCTTCGCTAGCCCCTTCTGGCGCGAGATGCGGAGGCTGTGCTTCACTGACTTCAGTCACTTCTGGCACAAGACACAGTAGCTATGCTTTGCCGACTCCAAGCTCTGTAGGCGGAGGTGGAACATGGAAAAAGGTGTAGTGGTTTACCATGTGACGAGTGAGGAGATATAAGAGGGGTCGTGCATTTGAAGGGAAAAGAGGAGGGAATCTATTTTTTTTTTTTTTTTGAATGAAAATTTGAAAAAAAAACATAAAGAGGAATGGGCGGGAGGGTGGAGGGGGAGTTTTAGGTAGTCTGTAGAAGAATAGGAATAAATGGGATGGAGAAGAGGGAGAAAAGAAAGAATAAAAAGCATTGTTAATGAAGTAGAGGGGGAAGTGAAGGAAAATGAAAACTGTCACTACCATATTCTACAATAAGAGTATTTTGGTATTTTGTAAATTTTTTGGATTATTTTAAATATTATTAATTAATTATATTGTGTTAGTATCATAATTGGTAAACTTTAGAACCACATTGATTAGATGTTAGTCATGACCAAGGAGGACAAGTTAGTGAGATTAGACAATCATAAATTTCAATACTAATTAGCTAGTTAGACTTTAATTTGGTTAGAAGCCACTTAGAATCTATTAATTGACTTGAAACAATGAGTTAGTTTGGGCCTTTTCTTTAAAAGGCTTAACATGACAAGTTAGGAAGGCTTATAAAGCATTGAACCAAAACAAGTTAGGAAGCCTTTCATTACAAACCCTAACCCTAATTTGTGTTCTTCCCCAAATTGCCTCCATCTTCCAAATTGAGTCCAAATTTCCTCAATCGAATGGCAAACTCTTTCCCTTGAAGAGAGGAAGCCTCTATTAGCTAGCTTGGGAGCATTTGGAGCAATTTGGCCATTGGAGCTTGGTAGAGATTAGATCTTGAATTTGTTCCTTAGGAATCCATCTTCCAAGTGGTAAGAGCCATCTAAACCCTCTAATTTCTCATTCATTAGTGTAGATACATTCATTTAGGGTCCCCATTTCATTAGGAATGATTTGGGTCAAGTTTGGATCCATTTGGAGTGCGTATCACGAGAGTATCGGATACGCACATCAAGTGTTTGATGAAATGACTCTTAGAACTTTTGATACTTAAATTTCAGTTTTATTTAGGTATTTATATTGGTTATATATGTGTTAGCAATGTAGGATGATTAACTCATGATTTGGGATTGATTTGGTAGATCAATATTGGTTTGGGGGCTTTGGTTTGAATGTTGTTCACTGTTTGTAGATTGTTTTGTCCTTCTTGTACAGGCTATATTTTTTGTCCTCTTGAATTATCTGTACTCTATTGCCTACTTCATTTATTTAGTCATATGTTCATGTATTTTCCAGATCCCTATTTGTTCAAGTCTTGTGTTCCACATTACCTTGTGATGGCTGTCTATTGATCTAATCAGTCCATTAGAGTATAAAATTCATGTTCTGTCATCTGAGCCTAGCAAGCTCTGTCTATTTTTAATGTTCAGATCACTTTGGTTTAGTTAACATTGCATCATGGTTCAGTCACTCATCTGTCCATCCATTCCCACTGTTCAGTCGAGCCATTAATTATCTGTCCACCTTCCTATAGATATAGGTAATGTCCTGCACTATGAGTATCAGTAACACACTAATCTGCCATATTGGTCATGTATACCTAATATTCAAATTCCTGAGTGATGTTCAAACATACTCATCATGTTTCTTTCTAGCTATAGGTTATCATGTCCTGTATTCCTATTTGTGCTGCCATTCGAAACCATGTCATGTCCAATACATTCCCATTTGTGCTGTCCCTGATCACTCCTTTAGAGTATCAGACCATGTTTGGGTGCACGCATAGGTGTATCCAATTGTTTGTTGTTCAGTCCAATTTGATGTTGTCCACCACATCATGTTCATGAGGATTAGTTACACCAATTGTTTGCCCCTTTAGTTAGACATTAACCTGTTTCCATTATCTATGTTTTAGTTGTTAGCCTCTTTAGTTCAGACACCCATGGCTATTAGCCATTTTCCTTGATGTCCTGCTCATAGAGCAGTACCCATATTACCTTGTCCTGCATCCTCTAAAGGGTGTACAGGTATGTATCATATAGTTCAGTCTAGAGTTTTGCCATTCATTGTATTACAGTTGTTCATTTCATGCATTTACCTCTTGCACTAGTTCAGTCATATTAGGTTCAGATGTTCACATTTTGTCCAGTTGTGAGCTTGGTGATCAAACATAGAGCATTTTCCCATGAGTTCAGTCTCAAGTTTGACCCCCCACTGCATATCTGTTGTACTGTCCCCTGCATCAAATAGGTTCAGGATATGTATATATGCATTAGTGGTTCAGTCATATGAATGGATATATGTTCCATTCATGACTCCCTGCACCATCCATTGCTTGTTCAGTCCTCATCCTTCGATTGTCCATATATGGGTTCAGTCATATACATCTACTTATACACGTCCTGCAATCCATTTTATTCACTGCTTGGTTCCTTTCCATTGGTCAGATATACATTGATCGATCATTGGTTCTGTCCAACTTAATATATGTTTGCATTCACTATATGTACTGCATTCACCACATGCCCTGCATATAGGATTAGTTTGGATATCAAGTATGTAGTATCTGTCCTGCATACATGATCACACATTGTATTGTTTGGTAAAGCAGACCCTTCATTGTTCAGACACTTTATCCATTGCCTGCCCTGCCATTTCTTGTATCTGCCCTGCGTTTTGTTCAATCAAGAATGAATGCTCAGTATAGAGGTTAGATCCTGTCATTACCTAAAGTATTGGACCAGCAGTAGTAAGTTATTTGTATCCATTTCCTATCTATCCACACATGGACAACAAGTTAGCCTTGTAAGACACTGTTCTTAGGATGTCAGTTGTTAGTAATGCCCAGACTTCAGTTTTCTCTTCAATGTTTGTGCAGCCCATTTGAGAGTGTGGCTCTATCCTGTCTTGGTTGCAGGCACTTGTCAATGGTCTGGGATTCATTAGTGGTTCAATTGATACCTGAACATGAACATCAACCTATACATGTAATGGTTCTATCCATCTTGATTTTAGTTCACTGCATGCATTCACCTGGGATTAGTTATCAGATGTATCAGTTACTCTTGTTGATCAGTCCATTACTATCATGGACCAGTTCACATATGAATTCGTGAATAAAAATGATTTATTGCTTGCATTTGTATTAGATCATTGATTACCTTGCTTGTCCTGCCCTAGCCTAATAATTCCTGCATTCCTAAATGTATTAAGTCGTATACTTTCACTTATACATCTGTCCGGCATTTGAATGCTTTACTCTACCTTGAGTTCAGATATCTGAACAACAGGTTCAGTCCCCATCCATTGGCCATTTCCCTGATTGTAATGAGTTGTCCTGCCATGTTGATCTGTCCCTCTTCATGGTATCTGAAATGTTGGGCACAATTGAGTCCTTAGTTAAGGTTGCTCTACTATGTATGATGCTATTCCCTTCATATATGTACTGCTCCCATCCTGGTTGTTCAGTCCTTGCTATAGTTCTGTTCACACCCTTATTTCAGTCTATATATTAGTATCTATTAGTATTATTGGGTCCAGTTCTCTAAGTTGTTGTAGTAAGTTTATATATATATATATATATATATATATATATATATATATATATATATATATATATATATAATAAATAAATAAAATAAATAAATAAATATATATATATATATATATATATATATATATATATATATATATATATATATATATATATATATATATATTTGTTCAGTCCTTGCTATAGTTATGTTCACACCCTTATTTCAGTCTATATATTAGTATCTATTAGTATCATTATGTCCAGTTCTCTAAGTTGTTGTAGTAAGTTTGTTGGTATCATGAGATATACTATAGAGGTAAATTAGAGATGTGGTGTATATATATATATATATATATATATATATATATATATATATATATATGAATGAATGTCAATTAGACAAGCTCACATGTGTAAATACATATATTATAAGGATTGAAGTGATGGTAGTGATAAAGGGTTTGGGTTAGTATCCTTAGTATACTATGAGATATGGTTTATATATAGGTTGTTGAACCTAGGATTAGAATGAGGGTAAATGCTACTTTAGCCTAGCACTAGATAGGCTATAATAGTCTATTAACCCAAAACTTTATATATGGACCAAATGTTGACCAAGTTGACCTAGTTTGACTAGTGTTGACTCAAATTGACTTTACTGGCCTAGATATGGCCTAGCAGCATGCATATAACTATATTGTTTACTTTAGAACACCATGCAACTCTGTACATCTCATATATTGGTTTGTGTGACACCACCTTGGACATCGATCCTCATCCATTGCTCTGGATGACAGATGGGTACATTCTCTGATAGTTTTCATTTACTTGATGATTATTATGATTCAATTTCTAGTATAGCTCTATTTGATTCTCTGTCACCACACAGATTGGTATTCTGGATTCATTCATTTGCGACACATATATTTAACTCGTCTAGCCCCTACTATTGGAACCACTCACTGGAACCACCTACCAGAAACACCTACGTACAAGCACCACTTACTTTCTGGCTAGACTCGTACTCTATTTATGTGTCGGGATATGGATTCACTTGTACTTATCAGGACGGAAAAATACTAGAGTAGACATGTAAACATTCACAATCATACAAGAACCACTCCTACTAGAAAGATAGCCGTCGCCGTTAGGCCAAGCGTGCGACGTGCCGTATTCACTATAAGTCTAAATAGAAGAACCCCCTACTAGAAAGATAGTCGTCGTCGCTAGGCCAAGCGTATGACGTGCCATATTCACTACAAGTCTAATCATTACAGATAGCCGTCGCATGCTTGCCAAGTGTGCGATGTGCTGTATTTATCCACTAGCCGTTTACATGTCGAACTCGGTATTTCAAAACACACTGGATTAGTGTCTTGTACTAGATTCACATTTGTCTCATGTTATACTGATTGGACTCACATCACATTGTTCTAGTTTAGCTTTCTTTATTTACAGTCTTCATTTCCATACTCTCCTGTTTCATTGTATTTTCTTTCCTTGTTCTAACTGTCCTTCTATTTCAATTCATGTCTCAAACTTTCAATTTTCATCAAGTATCACGTGCTATAACTGCTTTATAGTCTTTGTCATTTATTTGGAACTGCTAGAGGAGATGCGCTCGTTCTATCCTAACTGGATATATTTTTCAGATGATTGCTCAGAGGATACGTATCCTACCTACTATGGATCCGAGGAGGGGATAGCTATCTTGTGTCTAGATTATCAGGAATGACCGAGAGACCTAGTTTTAGTTGACTTATTTTAGATTCTCTGTTTGAACTTGACTTGTAATAATGGAGATTTTGTTATTTAAATTCTGAGACTTGTATTGATTTTAGATATTATTTAGTAGTTGTTGTTTTTGTTGAGTCTTTATAGATATTTAGACTTCTTTGATATCTTATCGTGCGATAGAATGTGATTGAGTATCAAATGTTATCTATTATACTTGTCCTCCATTCATAGTTGAGATTTATGACAGGTACATTATATATTTGTGTGAGTTGTTAGTTAGTGACCTAGAACAACGTTTACCGTCGATTCTGCGGCGTAGACTGGGTGCTGTTACGCACTCGTGACCCTATATCGAGTGCGGATCGTGACACGTTTTTAGTGGTGGCCCATGCAGGTCAAGATTCGCATTAGTACGATGTTGTGGTAGTAGGACGGTTTAGTCGTACTGCTGCGAGCCTGCGATAGGAGATAAGTAATAGGCTATAGAGTGAGAGGATACTCAATCACAGTTAGGACTTCTTGAAAAAATTCCTGAGACGACCATTGAGAATCTTATTGTAAACTATCTCGAAATTCGATTCCAACTTTTTTGTCTACTTTTCTTTGTCCATTGTTGAACTTAATTCTTGGTGTTCATTATTGACTTGATTTTATACCAAGATAAATCTTATGGGCAAAGTTGCCCTCGATTATGGAATCTAGAGTTTTTCGCAACCATATTAGCTGGCATGGTGAAGACATAGAGTCTGATTTTGGATGTATTTCTCGGGTTGTGAAAATTTAAAGTTTTTGCAGCCAAGTATACGGCAATGCAAAATTTTTAGATACCATGATTCTAGAGGTATGTACCTTAGTTGCAGACCCTATGGTTTATCGCAGTCATACTTATTGGCATGACGAGGATTCTGGTAACGGTTCTGGATAGACGAGTATGATCATCAGATTGCAAAATAGATACCCTCTAGATGGTGCCCTAGTATAATGGAGTAAAATATCAGTGTGGATGTTACTTGAGTATCATGAAGTAGAGAGAGGGAGCTAGGCCACTTGTGGCGCAGCATCAAGCCCTGCACCATCAGAGGGAATTACCCCCAGAGGGGCAGGACTTTTGCGCTGATGGTCGAGGAGGCCGACGCTTCGGGTGACGGATTAACAGGTCTGTCTTTTCCTATCCTTCTTTTCCAACTTGTTGTGTGATTCTATTAGTACCTGTCAGGATATTTTATGCTGTGCTAGATAGTATAGTGACCCAGTTTGAGACTGTGAAATCACGACCAATAGGACCATGATCTTGCATGTTATTAGATAAAATTTTCTTGACTTTGATTGTTGGGGTTTGACCCAGAAGGAGTACGACCAATTTTAAATTTCGAGAACGAAATTTTTCTAAGGGAGATAGATTTGTCACTACCACATTCTAGAATAAGGTAAATTTTTTAGATTATTTTAAATATCATTAATTAATTATATTGTGTGAGTGTCATAATTGGTAAACTTTAGAATCACAATAATTAGATGTTAGTCGTGACTAAGGAGGACTAGTTAGTGAGATTAGACAATCATAAATTTTAATACTAATTAGCTAGTTAGACTCTAATTTAGTTAGAAGCCACTCAGAATCTATTAATTGACTTGAAACAATGAGTTAGTTTGGGCCTTTTCTTTAAAGGGCTTAACATGACAAGTTAGGAAGGCTTTTAAAGCATTGAACCAAAACCAAACCCTAGCCAAACCTAGCATGGCCGGCCATACTAGTCCCCCTCCCTATTAATAGCTAACATTTCCTCCTTCTTCCCCCTTTTATTACAAACCCTAACCCTAATTTGTGTTCTTCCCCAAATTGCCTCCATCTCCCAAAATGAGTCCAAATTCGCTCAAACGAATTGCAAACTCTTCCTTTTGAAGAGCGGAAGCCTATATTGGCTTAGCTTGGGAGCATTTGAGCAATTTGGCCATTGGAGCTTGGTAGAGATTAGATCTTGGTTTTGTTCCTTGGGATTCCATCTCCCAAGTGGGAAGAGTCCTCTAAACCCTCTAATTTCTCATTCATTAGTGTAGATGCATGCATTTAGGGTTTCCATTGCATTAGGGATGATTTGGGTCAAGTTTAGATCCATTTGGAGTGCGTATCACGAGAGTATCGGATACGCACATCAAGTGTTTGATGAAATGACTTTTAGGACTTTTGATACTAAAATTTCAATTTTAATTAGGTATTTATAATGGTTATATATGTGTTAGCAATGTAGGATGACTAGCTCATGATTTGGGATTGATTTGGTAGATCAATATTGGTTTGGGGGCTTTGGTTTGAATGTTATTCACTGTTTGTAGACTGTTCTGTCCTTCTTGTACAGGCTATATTTTTTGTCTACTTGAATTATCTGTACTCTATTGCCTACTTCATTTATTTAGTCACATGTTCATGTATTTTCTACATCCTTATTTGTTCAAGTCTTGTGTTCCACATTACCTTGTGATGGCTGTCCATTGATCTAATCACTGCATTAGAGTATCAAATTCATGTTCTGTCATCTGAGCCTAGCAAGCTCTGTCTATTTTTAATGTTCAGATCACTTTGGTTTAGTTAACACTGCATCATGGTTCAGTCACTCATATGTCCATCCATTCCCACTGTTCAGTCGAGCCATTAATTATCTGTCCACCTTCCTACAGATATAGGTAATGTCCTGCTCTATGAGTATCAGTAATACACTAATTTGCCATATTGGTCTTGTTACCTAATGTTCAAATCCCTGAGTGATGTTCACAAATACTCATCATGTTTCTGTCCATCTATAGGTTATCATGTCCTATATTCCTATGCCATTCGAAACCATGTCCTGTCTAATACATTACCATTTGTTCTGTCCCTGATCACTCCTTTAGAGTATCAGACCATGTTTGGGTGTACTGCATAGGTGTATCCAATTTTTTTTTGTTCAGTCCAATTTGATGTTTTCCACCACATCATGTTCAGGAGGATTAGTTACACCAATTGTCTGCCCCTTTAGTTAGACATTAACCTGTTTCCATTATCTATGTTTTAGTTGTTAGCCTCTTTAGTTCAGACCCCTATGGCTATTAGCCATTTTCCTTGATGTCCTGCTCATAGAGCCGTACCCATATTACTTTGTCCTGCATCCTCTAAAGGGTGTACAGGTATGTATCATATAGTTCAGTCTAGAGTTTTGCCATTCATTGCATTATAGTTGTTCATTTCATGCATTTACCTCTTACATTAGTTTAGTCATATTAGGCTCAGATGTTCACATTTTGTCCAGTTGTGAGCTTGGTGATCAAACATAGAGCATTTCCCATGAGTTCAGTCTCGAGTTTGACCCCCCACTGCATATTTGTTGTACTATCCCCTGCATCAAATAGGTTCAGGATATGTATATATGTATTAGTGGTTCATTCATATGAATGGATATATGTTCCATTCATGACTCCCTATACCATCTATTGCTTGTTCAGTCCTCATCCTTCGACTGTCCATATATGGGTTCAGTCATATACTTCTACGTATACACATGTCCTGTAATCCATTTTGTTCACTGCTTGGTTCCTTTCCATTGGTCAGATATACATTGATCGATTATTGGTTCTGTCCAACTTAATATATGTTTGCATTCACGATATATACTGCATTCACCACGTCCTGCATATAGGATTCGTTTGGATATCAAGTATGTAGTATCTGTCCTGTATACATGATAACACATTGCATTGCTTGGTAAAGCAAACCCTTTATTGTTCAGACACTTTATCCATTGCCAGCCCTGCTATTTCTTGTGTCTGCCCTGCCTTTTGTTCAATCAAGAATGAATGCTCAGTATAGAGGTTAGATCCTGCCATTACCTAATGTATTGGACCTGCAGTAGTAAGTTCTTTGTATCCATTTCATATCTATCCACACATGGACAACAAGTTAGCCTTGTAAGACACTGTTCTTAGGATGTTAGTTGTTAGTAATGCCCAGACTTGAGTTTCCTCTTTAATGTTTGTGTAGCCCATTTGAGAGTGTGGCTCTATCCTGTCTTGGTTGCAGGCACTTGTCATGGGTCTGAGATTCATTAGTGGTTTAGTTGATACCTGAACATGAACATCAACCTATACATGTAATGGTTCTATCCATCTTGATTTTAGTTCACTGCACGCATTCACCTGGGATTAGTTATCAGATGTATCAATTACTCTTGTTGATCAGTCTATTGCTATCATGGACCAGTTCACATATGAATTCGTGAATGCAGATGATTTATTGCTTGCATTTGTATTAGATCACTGATTACCTTGCTTGTCCTGCCCTAGCCTAATAATTTCTGCATTCCTAAATGTATTCAATCATATACTTTCACTTATACACCTGTCCTGCATTTGAATGCTTTACTTCTACCTTGAGTTCAGATTGATGTCTGAACAACAGGTTCAGTCCCCATCCATTGGTCATTTCCCTGATTGTAATGAGTTGTCCTGCCATGTAGATATGTCCCTCTTCATGGTATCAGAAATATTGGGTACAGTTGAGTCCTTAGTTAAGGTTGCTCTGCTATGTATGATGCTATTCCCTTCATATCTGTACTTCTCCCATCCTGGTTGTTCAGTCCTTGCTATAGTTCTATTCACACCCTTATTTCAGTCTACATATTAGTATCTGTTAGTATTATTGGGTCCAGTTCTCTAAGTTGTTGTGTAAGTTTGTTGGTATCATGAGATATACTATAGAGGTAAATTATATATATATATATATATATATATATATATATATATATATATATATATATATATATATTATAGGAATGTCAATTAGACATGCTCACATGTGTAAATACATATATTATAAGAATTGAAATGATGGTAGTGATAAAGGGTTTGGGTTAGTATCCTTAGTATACTATGAGATATGGTTTATATATAGGTTGTTGAACCTAGGATTAGAATGAGGGTAAATGCTACTTTATCCTAGCACTAGGACAGGCTATAATAGTCTATTAACCCAAAACTTTATATATGGACCAAATGTTTACCAAGTAGCTAGACTTGACCAAGTTGACCTAGTGTTGACTCAAATTGACTTTACTGACCTAGATATGGCCTAGCAGCATGCATATAACAATATTATTTACTCTAGAACACCATGTAACTCTGTATATCTCATATATAGGTTTGTGTGACAACACCTTGGACATCGATCCTCATCCATTGCTCCAGACGACAGGCGAGTTATAAATTCTCTGATAGTTTTTATTTACTTGATGATTATTATGATTCCGCTTCTAGTATAGTTCTATTTGATTCTCTGTCACAACACGAATTGGTATTCCGGATTCATTCATTTGCAACACATGTATTTAACTCGACTAGCCCCTACTATTGGAACCACTCACTGGAACCATCTACCAGAAACACCTACAAACATCACTTACTTTCTGGCTAGACTCGTACTATATTTATGTGTCGAGATATGGATTCACTTGTACTTGTCAGGGCGGAAAAATACCTGAGTAGACATGTAAACATTGACAATCATACAAGAACCACCCCTACTAGAAAGATAGCCGTCGCCGCTAGGCCAAGCGTGCGACGTGTCGTCACTACAAGAAAAAAGGCTTTTCTTGATGGTGATTCTCCGTCAAGAAATGGGTTCTTGACGGTTGCGGATCCGTCAAGTAGGCCATAGTCAAGAAAAGTCCCCCCTTTCTTGACGATCGCTGGAAGGGCTTTTCTTGACGGTTTTTTGCCGTCATATGAAGTACTTTTCTTGACTGTTTTTAGCCGTCAAGATAGCAGTTTTTAGAAACCGTCAATGTAGGAAAAAACTTTTCTTGACTCCGGCCTAGATGACGATTATTAGCCATCAAGAAAAGCATTTATTCACAGGCTATTATGCAGCATAATTTGAACTAAAATTGACGTTTGACAACCGTCAAGAGAAGCTATCCAAAGTACCGTCAAGAGAAGCTTGCCAAAATTCTATCAAGAATTATATATAATATTAATCAAACACACATAATATCAATCCAAAAGCTACACACATCAAATTACTATAAAATCCAAATTTTATATTAACAAACTGTATTACTCATACAACAAAAACTTCCAATACACATCCCACCATATGTATTCTTCACTTGTCCAACTACAACATAATCCAACCACAAAGTACACATATCCCACATCTGTTGTTTCCTTACCACTGAAACATCCATCACTTGTTACCACAAAACATAATCCAGCCATGCAAAATGAAACAAAAAAAGTAGCAAACCAGATTTGTAATGACTGTGGTTCGTATTACGTATCTTGGTATACGTGTACGCATTTTGACTCGTATTGCAGGTTTCCTTGCTTGGTTAGGCTTGTTTGGTTTGGCTTGGTTCGGTTTTGGTTACTTTTGGTTCATCATGGACCAAGGGGAAAACCCCTACCTACCACCACCATCACCATTTATTAACCCCCACTCCTTTCTCTCTCCTCATTTGCTCTTCTTCTTCTCCACCATTACTCTTCACCTACCTGAGAGAGAGAGGGAGAGCTTAGGCAAGTGCATCTTGCTTCATGGAGTAACTCAAGTTTTATTGTTCCATTCTCTTCTTCACAACATTCTAAAACACTTTAGTACTTGGCATTTTTAATTTTCATGGCTCATTGCTTGTAGATCTAAGTTTATTTCATTTTCATATTTCTTGGGTTTTGATCTATTTAATCTGGTTATTATCAAGTTCTGATGGTTCCATGTTGTATAGAATCTCATTCTGCCCCAAATTGACCTATGGAAGTCTGAATTTAGACTTGGGATGAAGGATTTATGAAGCTTTAAAGAATGGAGTCCATGACTCTTCTTCTCGGACCAGTGGAGAAGAAGAGCAGTGCAGCCGCATGGCAGTTCATGGCCGCATAGCCTTCCTGGTCGCATGACAGTACTTGATCGCATGGACTTCCATGCGGCAAGCTTTCTCAGCCGCATAGGCCACGTGCTCCCTTACAGCCGCATGAGACTTCTTTTTTGTAGCCGTATGAACTTCCGTTCTTTTCAGTCGCATAAATTCATTCCTTCAGCCGCATGGCTATCTTTTCTTTCAGCCGCATATGCTCCGTCCCCCCTCCCCCCCCAGCCGCATGGACTTCCCTCCCTGGCCGCATGGGACTCCGCTCCATTCCCAGCCGCATAAGCCTTTCCTCCTTCAGCCGCAAGAACTTTGATCCCTCCAGCCGCATGAACTTTCTTCCCTGGCCGCATAGGGTTCATTCCCTCCAGCCGCATAAGACCCCTTCCGCTCCATTCCCAGCCGCATAAGCTCCTACCCCCTTCTTAGCCGCATAAACCCGAATTTTCCCGAGCCGCATGAGCTTTCCCCCTTTTCAGCCGCATGTGCCCTGACCAACCCAGCCGCATGCACTTCCTTTCCCTGGCCGCATATGCCCGAACCGCATGGCTCTTCCATAGCCTTGTATTTTATGATTTAATTGTTATTATTAGGCTCATGTCTTGTGACCCTCAGTATACTTGGGCTCTTTTAATAAATGCTTGTACCATGTTATCCTGCACATGTACCATGAACACGATAGTGACCCGTAGTGGTGCACTCTTGACAAGTAACATGACCTGATAGTGGCCCGTCGTGGCACACTCCTGACAAATATACCTGACATGACATATCTCGAATTGCTGTTGCGACAGCTAATATGACATGATATGACATGACAAGTATGAATAACCTGGATACCGTAGGCGATTGTGCTTGTACCAATGAACCAGTCTTGTCTTGCATCATGTCTAGGATGGGACCCCTGAGCTCCACGGTCAGGAGAACCTATTGAAATGGACTAAGGCTAATAACTAGAATTACACAGTAGTCATGAAGAGATTTTCCAGCTACAAGCAATCCCGTTACCTGGGTGCGCTTGTGGATCTGTAGCCTGCCGTCGAGTAGGGCATATTTCCAGCACACTGTCATGTGTTGCACCCTCCAAGCTACTTAAGGGTACATGCATTTCCTGGACGATGTACCCACTTGAATTCAATCCCAAATATTCGACCTGGGTAACCTGGATGGTCTGCAGGGCTTGTGGCTGTCAGAACAATCTCGCTGCATCTTGCTAGTAACTAGGCCTGTGATAACCCTAGTTAGTTAAAGCATCAACCCGTACTTATTGCTTGGCCGTGATTGTTGGATGAGGCATAATCAGTCTAGTCTTGTCTTGATCCTGTACAAGATTGTTACATGACCTGATTTTCTTATATTATCTTGCCGATAAATGGTGGAAAACCAAGTTCCGTTCATATGAAGGATTACAACTCCGGTCCTTGTTTGGTTTACGGGTTGTAACCTGGTTATCTGAATAGTTCCATGGTTATCTCGTCGTATATCATCCTGATTTTTTATATTTCCAGTTCTTACTATTTATTTATACTCTTGTGCTAATTGCTGGTTTTAGTTCCTAAGTGAAGCTTCCTTTGTGGCACTTGCTCTTTCTGGGATCTGACCCAGCTGATTTTGTATGGCCAGATTTTGGAGCAGCTCCAGAGGATCTACCGACTTTCCAGCCCGATGGTGACCACCAGGCGTAACCAGGACAACGAGTGGGTTATTTTTGGCTCTCCCACTTTATTGTAAAAAAATATTCTTTTGAGACGTTTAGCCGACGAGCACATGTTTAGCTCGATTGCACTTTACTTACTATCTGCCTATGGGCTGTAACAAGATTGACAGATCCTATGGTTGATCATGTATGACTAAACTCTTGCTAGTCCTCACATTTTGTAATGACTAGCTTCATGATCAGCTGAATATGTAATGTTTGGGACGCCTTACTATTGTATATTTGGTGATCTTGCTTCTTGTAACATTTACTTACTTGCTTATAATTGAGACACGAGGCTTGTTCATGACCACAGGAGACTGTTGGCTTGTAGTTAAACCCTCATGTATCTAGACAGCCGTGACCGTATAGCGAGGTGGGTTGCACTTAATATACGTAGCTGGCTATGTCTGCCCCCGTCCTCCAGTATTCTGGTTATGGGGCGTGACATGGTTTAAGTGGTGGCCCATGCAGATCTTGTAAATCAAGATATGTGAGGGTTTACTGAATAGATGTCTCAATCAGTACTCGTCCTTGATCCCTGTTCATATCTTCTAAATCCCTGAAATCTTGACCTGATCACATGCTTGTATCGTTAATCTGTTCTGGTCCTTCCTTATTGTTCCCTATGTCGTCTTCTTCAGTGGCATTGTACCTGGCCCTGCCGATCAGCGAGGCGGAGCACCTCCCGTGGATCAGCAACAACCTAGAGAACAAGCCCAGCATTCCGGAGTAGCCTCCAGAGTCGTGCCTACTGGAGGAGAGCCATCAGTTCAGCCAGTCCAGCCTGCAGAGCCTGATGATGGCACTTTGGTGGGTTTCATCAGGACCTTGATAGCTTCCCAAGATCGTCGAGGAGATGCCTTGCACCAGGCAGTGACCGATGCTCTGACCAGAGGAGGTCATCAAGGTAACAGCGCGGCCAACAGCTTCAAGCACTTGAACCCTCCATTCTTTGATGGTAGCGAAGATGCTATTACTGCTGACGCGTGACTTCAGGACACAGAGGTGATTCTAGAAGCAGCCAGGCCTCTAGAGAACGAGAAGGTAGCCGTGTTGCGCCTACAGCTATTGGATCTTGCCCGTAGCTGGTGGGCGTCGCAGGCCGTTGGATTAGTGGCACCTATTTCATGGACAGTATTCAGAGAGAGATTCCAGACCAAGTATTTCGATGCTGTAGCTCGGTACGATCTACAGACGAAGTTCACCAATCTGAAGCAGATGGACAGGATGGTCGACGGATATGCGGCCGAGTTTTTCAGACTCAGTCGGTTTGCTCCCACTTTGGTAGCAACCGAGTTCGATAGAACCCAGCGGTTCGAGCAGGGGTTCCATCTCGAGATTTTATTGGCAGTAGAGCAGTTTGAGCATCAGACTTTTGATGCGGTGTTGAGAGCAGCCCGGAGGCATGAGTATACCTCGTAGAGGATTGTGGACAGGACCGGGGGTCGGAAGCGATCTCACGGCCAGATAAATCAGTCTTCAGCACCAGCCTCGGCAGCCAAGGCTTTGACCATTGGAGCTCCGAGGCGGGCGGCCTCAGTAACGTCGGTTCAGCATTCAACCCCGACGCAGCAGAAGCAGAAGCACTCTTCCGCAGTAGGATGTTTGCATTATGGGAAGGCAGGACATGTGGTGGCAGAATGTCGCAGGACGCAGGGATTGTGCCTGGCTTGTGGAGCAGCAGACCATAAGATTGGATCCTGCCCGAATAGGGGTAGTTCATCACCGTCCAACCTTTCTAGTCCTTCGGTGAGAGGACCAGCACCAGTCCAGTAGCAGCAGTATCAGCCTCAAAGGCCCCTGCCGCCTCAGTCCCAGGTATTCCAGCAACAACACCCCCAGCAGTATGTACAAGCCCAAGCCCTGAGTCAGAGCAGGCAGCGAGGATTTTAGCATAGGGGACCCGCACCCCGAGGACATGGTCAGGCTATGGTGATGACCGTAGAGGAAGGATTAGCACCAGGAGAGGTAGTGGCAGATACTATTCTCGTCAACTCCTTTCCAGCTTCAGCTTTATTTGATTCTGATGCATCGCATTCATTTATGTCTGCACGATTCACGACACGGATATGATTGGAGCCCGAGTCATTATCAGAAAGGCTCAATTTACTTACTGGTAACGGACTCGTGGGAGTAGATAGAGTGTTTTTCTCGTGTCGGATCGTAGTTAGCGGTAGAGAATTCCCCGCTAGATTGATAGAGTTTTCGATGGCCGATTATGATGTGGTCTTAGGGATGGATTGGTTGAGGAACCAGCATGCTAGAATAGACTGCCATATTGGCAGGGTTGTTTTTAGCATTCCAGGCGAGCCAGAGTTTTTCTTTTCCCGAGGCAAAGTTGAACCTTCTCCTTCAGTATTGCGGATGGCTGTAGCAGCAGTGCAGTTACCTCGGATAGTTGAAAAGTTTTCAGATGTTTTCCTAGAAGAGCTTCCAGGAATGCTGCCAGAGCGGAAGATCGAGTTCACCATAGACTTGATCCCCGGGACAGCCCCAGTGTCAGAGAGAGTCTACAGGATGGCGCCGTCAGAGCTAGAGATATTGTACAAGATGATTGAAGAACTTAGGACCAAGGGATTCATTCGTGCAAGTGGATCGCCTTGGGGAGCCCCGATGCTTCTTGTGAAAAAGAAGGATGGTACGTCCAGATTATGTGTAGATTATCGTACCTTGAACTCAGTAACAATCAAGAACAGATACCCTCTCCCGAGGATAGATGACTTGTTTGATCAACTCAAAGGGGCAGCAGTATTCTCGAAGATCGACTTGCGCTCAGGATATCATCAGATCAGAGTCAGAGAGCAGGACATCCCGAAGACAGCTTTTAGATCGAGATATGGGCATTGGGAGTTCCTTGTTATGCCATTTGGAGCAACCAATGCGCCAACAGTATTCATGGACCTCATGAATCACATTTTTATGCACAACTTGGATCAGTTTGTGATTGTGTTCCTAGACGACATCCTGGTCTACAGCAATAGTGTAGCGGAGCATGAGCAGCATCTCCGTGTGGTTCTTCAGATTCTCCGAGAGCATCAGTTATATGCCAAGTTCAGTAATTACGAGTTCTGGCTCAATCGTGTTTCCTACTTGAGTCATATCATCACCAGAGGATGAGTAGAAGTGGATCCCCAGAAGATCGTGGCTATTGAGTCGTGGCCAGTGCCCAGCACAGTTGCAGAAGTCCGTAGTTTTCTTGGACGACGATTTGTTTCGGACTTTGCTCGGATCTCAGTGCCATTGACCAGTTGACCCGCAAGGATGTGCAGTTTGCTTGGACAGCAAAATGTCAGGATTCTTTTGAGAAGTTGAAGCGAGACTTGATGACGGCTCCCATTCTCACGCTTCCAGATGGAACCGGAGGATTCTCAGTGTATTGTGATGCTTCAGGCAGGGGCTTATGATGTGTTCTGATGCAGCATGGAAATGTAATTGCTTATGAGTCACGACAACTTCATGATCATGAGAGAAATTACCCAACCCATGACTTGGAGCTGGCAGCAGTAGTGTTTGTACTTAAGTTGTGGAGGCACTACTTGTATGGAGATAGGGTGAAAATTTTTACCGACCACAAGAACCTGAAGTATGTTTTCACTCAGAAGGATCTCAACATGCGCCAGAGAAGATGGCTAGAGCTACTTGTGGATAATGACGTCAATCTGTAGTATCATCCTGGAAAGGCCAACGTTGTAGCAGATGCACTGAGTAGGAGAGCAGGAGTTTATTTTCTAACAGCCCAACCAGAGCTGTTAGCAGATCTTCAGAAGATGGGTATAGAAGTTGTTCTTCCTTGCAGTGTAGCATTGGTGGCCAGCATGCAAGTTCAGTCCATTATAGTCGAGAGGATTCGGATGGTGCAGTCAGCAGATTCCAAGCTTCAGCGACTCAGAGCAGAGTGTGAGGCAGGACAAAAACCAAAGTTATGCATCCACGAGGACGGTATACTTCGTCATGGAAAGCGTCTTCGTGTACCCAGTGGAGATATTGTTTGCCATTAAAATTCCTTGATTGCAAATTTCAATACAAACAGAACAGTGTTACAATATAGGACTTAGATGTAGTCCTAGGAGTACACTTTTGTTTATCTGGGTTCCTTGTGCCGATGGAGTGAGTGGTAATACGTTGACTCCGTTGACGATCTGACGACGGTTATCGGTTCTCTGAAGGTCTGGATTGCTCTGGGTGCTGGAGCTTGCTGAGAGGAGGAAGACGTTGAGTGTCTGTATCTGCCTCTCTGGTGGTGCGAAGTCTCTGTCTGTTCGTTGTGGAGGTTGGTATGTGTGTGTAGGTCTGGAAGAAGGAAATGGTCCCTCTCTTTATATAGTCTGCAGGCTGGCTGCCCATGCGCGCATGTAGGATGCGCCTGGACGCGGGGACGACACGTGTTGATTGCTGATGGAGGCGAATGGACGATGCGTCCTGATTGAGGGGTTGAATTTTTCATACTGCTGTTGTGAGCCGGCACGTAGCAGAGGAGAAGATCTTTCTGTTGCTGAGATTTCGGATGAGTCGAGTCAAAGGACACGTGTCATCGACCCATGGCTCGGAGATCTCGGATTTGGTGGGGAATGATCTGGCAGGGTGCGCCTAGGATTTGGCGCATGAGGAGGCTTTGGCTCGTAACCTTTAGGAGTCACGAACCATTCGGGACGCGTGGCTTTTGAGGCGCATGCGAGGCTTCAGAAGTGACTTAACTCCTGTCTTTCGGGATCAGAGAGCAGTCTGGGGTGCATGGCTTTTGAGGCGCATGCAGATTTGGGCGCATGGCTGCGGAGGCGCATGCGAGTGGTGGAGTGGCCACGTGGCGGTAGCCGTCGGAGGGAACTAATGATGACGCTGACGTTGGCGATGCTTCGTCTTCTGAAAAAGCTGCCGACTGTTCAGACTTCGGGAGGCGTGCTGCAAACTCTGTCAGTTCAGCATTTAATGTTTGTGACATTCGATGGACAGCTGAGTGGACGCGTCGGTTGGCGTTCCACTAGACGTATAGGGACGCATGTGGGGGGCATCCCTGTGATGTGCTTGGTACTGAAGGGCGCGTCTGTGTGATATGCATGATGTTGAAGGACGCGTCTGTGTGATGCGCTGTATCTGACCGGCGCATCTGTTGCATGACGCATCTTCATTGATTCGTCTGTTGAGTTCTTCGAGTCATTAATGACTCTCTGACTCAGCTGAATTCGAAGAGGCGAGTTCATTCATCATAAATACAAGTTCATTGCACTGACTTCGGGAAGGTTGCCACTTGGGGCATGGGTTTGATTTGCCCTGGCCTATGAATAGCAACAGTTTGAGAGAGTTTTGTTGTCTCTCCCCTGACTTCTCGACGAAGATGGATTCGACTGATCCTCCTCCTTGACAAGACGTTGTACTGTGGATGATGGTTCTCCTTGTTCGAATAAGCTTTGACGGTTTAACTCCTTCAGAAGATAAGAGCCCCAGGCTGGTAGATGCGCTTGTGCGTTGACGAGAAAGTGATTCACTCTGACGGGGCGGAGTGATGCGCTGGGAGACAGGTACTGCAGGTTGCAACTGTTGGAACACAGACTGCCTTGGTGGTGGAGCCACTGTCTTGCGGTAGCAGCAGTATGGCGACCGTAGCACAAGTGTGCCCTGTGAGGGGCGCATTATGCTTGTTGGTCGGCTCTCCTGATCGGCGTTTGTGAATGATCACATTACGCAAATCGTTAGAGGAGAGTGCCACCTTCACACCCCCATCAGGCGCATGGCAAGGCCAAGCGCCGGGGTGGTCAAGTGAGAGTGCCACCTTTACACCCCCATCACGCGCATGGCAAGGCCAAGCGCCGGGGTGGTCAAGTGAATGCTGCGCCCCCTGATCTCCCGATCAGTAATGGGGGAACAACATTTAAAGTGACTTGAACGGACCTCAGACGCACAACCAGAGGAGGCGCGGGAGTTCAAGACCACTGGGTTTGCCTTGCTCGACTTGGTTGTAAATGCAATAGATGCGCCCAAGTGAGACAAGGACTTTGAAGGTCGACTCGTTTCTGGCGCAGAAGCACCTGAATCGACCTTATACAGCTTACCATCCGCAGCGCGCATGATTGTGAGCGCATGCTTCTGGTTTACTGCTGGCATAGCACGTTTGAGGCGCATGGCCCGTGCCGCCTTGGACTTCTTCGTACCAGCCCGTGAGGCGTATAGTACTCAGAGTCCAAATTATCCTTGCCATGACATCGAGTGAAGAACTTGCAGCCAACCCAGAAGAAGAGAAGAACAACTGCAACTTTTTGTGGCTCGAACGGGCTCCCTGGATAACGGACTCCCTTTTCTTTATTTATTTTTGGTGCCCTTTTCAAAGGAGGCAAGAGGTCTCTATATATAGAGTGGAATGAGACCTCCCTTCCTCTCCTTTCCGATGTGGGATTAAAAGAAAGATCCCTTCTTTTTCATGCTTCTACAAGACCCCATTCAAAATTTTTAAAACTTTTGGACAAGTTTTGAAATACTTTGAACAAGAAGCATGAATGGTAAAGCTGTTTAGGTGTGGCAATCCTATCAGAGGTAGTATGGACGTGATAGATTTGGGTACTTCCACTGGGAAATTTATGTGGACTTATCATCCATGGCGCACCTTGATTTTAGGTACAGATAATAAGTTGAGAGAGAGAGAACCAACATATTTACTCAAAGGTAATATGGACGTGGTAAATATGGGATTGATGGTAGAGCTTTCCTACTCAGAGGTGATATGAACGTGGTAGGAATGACTCTGGAGGGAGATACGCGGAACTACTCGGAGGTAATATGGACATGGAAGTTCCGCTGGGGATGTTTAGGGATTGTAGTCTCTGCTTTTTTGTGTATTTGCAACTCTTGCTGGGGATAGTGTAATCATTTACCCTCCTTTTCTAGAAATAAAGAAGTACACCATTTTCTGTGAGGTGTTCATTTTTTGCTTGTCATGAACTTTGATGATTTGTGTGGACCTATTATCTTTTGCGTACCTTGGTTTTAGGTACAGATAATAAGTTCGAGAGAACCCTCATGTTTGCTCAGAGGTGATGTGGACGTGACAAATATGGGGTTCAAATGATAGAATCTTCCTACTCAGAGGTGTTATGGACGTGGTAGGAATGACTCTGGGGGATACACGGAACTACTCAGAGGTAATGTGGACGTGGAAGTTCTGCGATTGATGTACGGCAACGCAGGGGTTGTCTGTACGGGATGTTTACTCAGAGGTAATGTGGACGTGGTAAACATGAAGGATAGCGTAGTCTTACGGGGTGTAAGATTCCGCTTTGTAGGGTGTAGGGGGACAACTCAGAGGTGATGTGGACGTGGTTGTCCTTCTACTGGAGGATGCTACGGAACAACTGGGTTTCGGAAGCGTATGATTTTGTGGAGTGGAAGTACATGTCCGAAAAGATGTCAAGAGTAGTACTTCTTTAGGAACTTGCCGTTGATGGACATCATGAACAAGTCCCCATTGGGTTTGGCGAGGCGGTAAGCACCGTTTGAGTATACCGTCTCGATGATGAAAGGTCCTTCCCATTTGGGCTCGAACTTTCCTGGTGTTTTGTGAGTCAACACCATCGACCTCCTGACCGCCAGAACCAGGTCGCCTACTTGAAAAGTCCTCTGCTTGACCTTCTTGTTGAAAGCCTGTGATATACGGGCTTGGTAGAGTTCGATGCGTTGTTGAGCTAGGAGACGCTTTTCGTCAAGTGCCTCCAGTTCCCGCAGACGACGACGTTGATTGTCCTCTTCTGTGAGTTGGTTTGTGATTGCTACGCGGAGTGAGGGTATCTGGATCTCGAGAGGCAGTACCGCTTCGCTCCCGTAGACCAAGGAGAATGGTGTGTTGCCTGTCGGGGTCCGTACCGTTGTGCGGTAGGCCCAAAGGCATTCGTCGAACTTTTCGTCCCAGTCGCGTTTGTTAGATGACACGACCTTTTTGAGTAGCCTGACGATAGTTTTGTTGAACGCCTCGGCCAATCCGTTTGCTGCCGGATTGTAGGCGGTCGATGCCACGTTTTGAATGCGATTCTTGTCACAGAATCGGCTGAAGACATGGCTGATGAACTGAGGACCATTATCGTGGATGATCCTTCGGGGTACCCCGAAATGGTAGATGACGTGGTGCTTGATGAAGCTGATCACCCTGGAGCTTCTCACTTCTGCCAGCGGAACTGCTTCTGCCCATTTGGAGAAGTAGTCGGTGATTGCTAGGATGAAGCGGTGTCCTCTCAATGAAGGAGGGGTGATCGGTCCCACAATGTCCATTCCCCAAACTTCGAAGGGCCAGGAGGCGACTGTAGGATGTAGTGGTTCGGACGGTGTATGAATGAAGTCTGCGTGAAGCTGGCACGCATGGCACTTCTTAGCATATTCGACAGCGTCAGCGGCCATGGTTGGCCAGTAGTAGCGCATGCGTCGCAGTCGGTCCTGCAACTTAGGACCGGGTTGATGGGCCCCGCAGGTTCCATCATGAGCTTCTCGAAGGGCTTCGGCTGCTTCTTCGTTAGACAAACATCGAAGGAGAAGTCCATCGTAGGAGCGTCGGTACAGCATTTTAGTGGCCGTATCGTAGTAAAATCGAAGAGAGCGTCTCCTGACTGAGACGGCTTCTTTCGGGTCCTCTGGAAGAATTCCGTAGACAGCAAAGTCGATGAACGAAAATCTCCAATCTCGGACGTTAACACCGGCACCCGTTGACATGGCGTGGGCCACTTGTGAGCGCAGGTTATTTTTAGGGCAGACCAAGTCTCGACCCACTACCGTGACGTAGTGTTGAGTTCCGAGGGGTGCCGCCAATGAGGCTGCGAGGCCAGCCAGAGCATCAGCCTCCAGATTTTGTAGACGAGGTACGTGTTCGATGAATAACCCAGTGAAGGTTGAAATGATGTTCAATGCAACTTCGTGGTAGGGGATCAGATCTTCATGGCGAACCTCGTATTGCCCTCTGATCTGGTTTACGACGAATTTTGAGTCGCCGTAGGCTTCCAGATGATCTACCCCCAGCTGTTGCGCCAGCTGGAGTCCCATAATGAGCGCGTTGTACTCGGCAACATTGTTGGAGCACGGCTTCGAAAGGGAGTAAGCACGCTGGATGACCAGCTGATCAGGGGAGACTAGTACCACCCCCACTCCTGCGACGATTTGGCCTTTGGGGCCTGTCCTTGAAGCGCCATCGAAAAACATCCGCTAGACGGGGCCTTCTTCGGTGACGTTTGATTCTTTGACTTCATCCGGGATGTCTTCATAAAGTTTTGAGGACTCTGGGATGGGGTATGCAGCTAAAAAGTCGGCCAGAGCTTGACCCTTAACAGCTTTCTCCATTGGCCCCTGGATCGGGACCGTTAGAAGGTGTCCTGGTCAAAGCTGACCGTATCTCAAACACTGCTTGAGTCAGTGTTTGCATGGAGGCAGAGAGGGTTTTGAGTCCTCCCTCCAGGGTATCTATGCGCTGGACGAGGTCTGTTGGTGGCGCATCAGACTCGACGTCAGCCCCAGTCACGTTTACTGTCATGACACGGCCGGGAGTGGATGGATGGGTTGAGGCCTCACTCTCGGCCTCACTCTCTTGTAGGGGAGTTGCCTCTCCTGGAGCTTCGTCTTGGCTACCCCTGGCTATGTTCGGGAGAACATTCACCACGGGCGCATCTGCAAGGGCCTGATTACCCTCAGCTCCGTCTTGAGGGGCCTCTTCGTCTCCGGACGCAGATGCTAGACTACCCCCAGCTATGTTCTGGGGGATATCCTCGTCTTCAGGGGCTTCTGGGAGGCTGAATTTGCCTCGAGGATCTGCCCCAGATGTGCTTTGGACACACTCGTCTTCGGAAGGAGGCTCGACCAGGGTCTGACTACCCCCAGCTTCCTCCAAGAACTTCTTCCTCCCTCGAGTGCCTTCGAACACTCCGAAGGACGAGACAGCTGTCTTGGTTTTCCTCGGCTGGCTTTTGGACAAGGAAGAGGAACTGCCAATCGCCTTTCGGACTGACGAGGCGTTGGAACGTTGCATGAAGCAACCCTTGGCTCTTCTTCTGTTGACACCCTCTTCCCGAGGCGACGTCGGAGGGGTGTCGAGGATTGCAACCGCTGGAACACCGACTGCCTTGGTGGGACTGCCGCTTTGCAACAGCAGTTGATGGTGACCACAGCACAAGTATGCCCCGTGAGAGGCGCATCGTACTTGTCAGTCGACTCTCCTGATCGGCGCTTGTGAGTGATCACATTGCGCAGATCGTTGGAGGAGAGTGCCACCTTCGCACCCCCTTCAGGCGCATGGCAAGGCCAAGCGCCGGGGTGGTCAAGTGAGTGCTGCGCCCCCTGATCTAATACCAAACAGGCATCCCGATCAGTAGTGGAGGAACCACAGCATTTGGAGTGACTTGAACGGACCTCAATCGCACAACCAGAGGAGACGCGGGAGTTCAAGACCACTGGATTTACCTTGCTCGACTTGGTTGTGCACGCAGTAGATGCGCCCAAGTAAGACAAGGACTTTAAAGGTCGGCTCGTTTTCGGCGCCGCAGCACTCGAGCCGACCTTGTACAACTTACCATCAGCAGCGCGCATGATTGTGAGCGCATGCTTCTGGCTTGTTGCTGGCATAGCACGTTTGGGGCGTATGACCCGTGCTGCCTTGGATTTCTTCGTACCAGACCGCTGGGGCACGTAGTACTCAGAATCCAAATTCTCCTCGCCACTACAGCGAGTGAGTCTGTCAAAGACAGAGACCTTCTGTGGCGCATCAGAGGTGATGTGCGGGGCATTGGCTGCGCCCCTGCTCCGTCGACGCATCTTCCTCGCCTGAGAGGGAGATGGCTGGGGAACGTGGTTAGCCGCACGTTTCCCCGAGAGATGCACTGCACCGGCGGGCGCATCTTGGTTGCTGAGGACGTCAGCAGGAAGGGAAGGCTGGATTGGCGCATCCCCTTCGGTGGTGGTGCCCGAGGCGTCGACCTTGCGCACCCAGACTCGGCGGGTCTTCTTCGGCTTCTGCAGCCGCTTCGAAGGACTCGCACTTCCTTCAGAGATGAACTCCTCATACGCCTGTTGATTGAGGCGTACGACCAGCGTCTTGTGGGAGGAGCCCACCTTCACGTCGTCGGATTGCGACACAGCTTTCTCGGTGGAGGAGAAAGAGGTCCCCAGCAGAGTCGCCAGCTTGTTTGCCATTAAAATTCTATGATTGCAAATTTCAATACAAACAGAACAGTGTTACAATATAGGACTTAGATGTAGTCCTAGGAGTACACTTTTGGTTATCTGGGTTCCTTGTGCCGATGGAGTGAGTGGTAATGCGTTGACTCCGTTGACGATCTGACGACGGTTATCGGTTCTCTGAAGGTCTGGATTGCTTTGGGTGCTGGAGCTTGCTGAGAGGAGGAAGACGTTGAGTGTCTATATCTGCCTCTCTGGTGGTGCGAAGTCTCTGTCTGTTCGTTGTGGAGGTTGGTATGTGTGTGTGTAGGTCTGGAAGAAGGAAATGGTCCCTCTCTTTATATAGTCTGCAGGCTGGCTGTTCATGCGCGCATGTAGGATGCGCCTAGACGCGGGGACGCCACGTGTTGATTGCTGATGGAGGCGAATGGACGATGCGCCCGGATTGAGGGGTTGAATTCTTCATACTGCTGTTGTGAGCCGACACGTAGCAGAGGAGAAGATCTTTCTGTTGCTGAGATTTCGGATGAGTCGAGTCAAAGGACACGTGTCATCGACCCATGGCTCAGAGATCTCGGATTTGGTGGGGAATGATCTGGTAGGGTGCGCCTAGGATTTGGCGCATGAGGAGGCTTTGGCTCGTAACCTTTAGGAGTCACGAACCATTCGGAGTGCATGGCTTTTGAGGCGCATGCGAGGCTTCAGAAGTGACTTAACTCCTGTCTTTCGGGATCAGAGAGCAGTCTGGGGTGCATGGCTTTTGAGGCGCATGCAGATTTGGGCGCATGGCTGCGGAGGCGCATGCGAGTGGTTGAATGGCCACGTGGTGGTAGCCGTCGGAGGGAAGTAATGATGACGCTGACGTTGGCGATGCTTCGTCTTCTGAAAAAGTTGCGGACTGTTCAGACTTCGGGAGGCGTGCTGCAAACTCTGTCAGTTCAGTATTTAATGTTTGTGACATTCGATGGACAGCTGAGTGGGCGCGTCGGTTGGCGTTCCACTAGACGTATAGGGACGCATGGGAGGCGCATCCCTGTGATGTGCTTGGTACTGAAGGACGCGTCTGTGTGATGCGCTTGATGTTGAAGGGCGCGTCTGTGTGATGCGCTGTATCTGACCGGCGCATCTGTTGCATGACGCATCTTCATTGATTCGTCTGTTGAGTTCTTCGAGTCATTAATGACTCTCTGACTCAGCTGAATTCGAAGAGGCGAGTTCATTCATCATAAATACAAGTTCATTGCACTGACTTTGGGAAGGTTGCCACTTGGCGCATGGGTTTGATTTGCCCTGGCCTATGAATAGCAACAGTTTGAGAGAGTTTCGTCGTCTCTCCCCTGACTTCTCGACGAAGATGGATTCGACTGATCCACCTCCTTGACAAGACGTTGTACTGTGGATGATGGTTCTCCTTGTTCGAATAAGCTTTGACGGTTTAACTCCTTCAGAATATAAGAGCCCCAGGCTGGTAGATGCGCTTGTGCGTTGACGAGGAAGTGATTCACTCTGACGGGGCGGAGTGATGCGCTGGGAGACAGGTACTGCAGGTTGCAACTGTTGGAACACAGACTGCCTTGGTGGTGGAGCCACTGTCTTGCGGTAGCAGCAGTTGATGGCGACCGTAGCACAAGTGTGCCCTGTGAGGGACGCATTATGCTTGTTGGTCGGCTCTCCTGATCGGCGTTTGTGAATGATCACATTACGCAAATCGTTAGAGGAGAGTGCCACCTTCATACCCCCATCAGGCGCATGGCAAGGCCAAGCGCCGGGGTGGTCAAGTGAGAGTGCCACCTTTACACCCCCATCAGGCGCATGGCAAGGCCAAGCGCCGGGGTGGTCAAGTGAATGCTGCGCCCCCTGATCTCCCGATCAGTAGTGGGGGAACAACATTTAAAGTGACTTGAACGGACCTCAGACGCACAACCAGAGGAGGCGCGGGAGTTCAAGACCACTGGGTTTGCCTTGCTCGACTTGGTTGTAAATGCAATAGATGCGCCCAAGTGAGACAAGAACTTTGAAGGTCGGCTCGTTTCTGGCGCAGAAGCACCTGAATCGACCTTATACAGCTTACCATCCGCAGCGCGCATGATTGTGAGCGCATGCTTCTGGTTTACTGCTGGCATAGCACGTTTGAGGCGCATGGCCCGTGCCGCCTTGGACTTCTTTGTACCAGCCCGTGGGGCGTATAGTACTCAGAGTCCAAATTATCCTCGCCATGACAGCGAGTGAAGAACTTGCAGCCAACCCAGAAGAAGAGAAGAACAACTGCAACTTTTTGTGGCTCGAACGGGCTCCCTGGATAACGGGCTCCCTTTTCTTTATTTATTTTTGGTGCCCTTTTCAAAGGAGGCAAGATGTCTCTATATATAGAGTGGAATGAGACCTCCCTTCTTCTCCTTTCCGATGTGGGATTAAAAGAAAGATCCCTTCTTTTTCATGCTTCTACAGATATCATACAGGAGATCATGGCAGAAGCTCACAGTTCGCAGTATTCCACTCATCCCGGTGGTACGAAGATGTACCGTGATATTCGTCAGCACTTTTGGTGGAATGGCATGCAGAGGGAGATAGCCCGGTTTCTCTCGGTGTTTGGTTTGCCAACAAGTTAAAGCTGAACATCAGAGGCCAGCTGGACTTCTTCAGCCCTTGCCGATTCCAGAATGGAAGTGGGAGCATGTGACCATGGATTACCTAGATCCCCAGCTGGTCGAGATGCTATTTGGGTTATAGTTGACAGGCTCACGAAGGTGGCTCACTTCCTTCCGTTCAGAGTTGGACAGTCGACGGCTCAGCTAGCAGAGATGTATCTCAGGCAGATCGTCAGGCTTTACGGTGTGCCAGTCAGTATCACCTCGGACCGAGATTCAAGATTTACGTCGCACTTTTAGCGTAGTCTGCAGGAGAGTTTGGGAACTCATCTCCAGTTCAGCTCAGCTTACCACCCGCAGACGGATGGTCAGTCGGAACGCACGATCCAGACTCTTGAAGATATGTTGCGGTCCTGTACACTCGACTTCGTTGGTTCGTGGGAAGATCACTTGCACCTAGTGAAATTCTCGTACAACAACAGTTTCCAGGCCAGTATCCAGATGGCACCGTTCGAGGCACTGTATGACAGGAAGTGCAGATCCCCGCTAGCCTGGGATGATGTTGGAGAGAGACAGATGCTTGATCCAGAAATGATTGCCCAAACAGTTGAAGTGGTCAGAAGAGTTAGAGATCATCTTCGAGTTGTCCTAAATCGCCAGCGTCATTGGGCCGATTCTCATCGGCGCCCTCTTGAGTTTTCTGTCGGCGACCATGTATTCCTGAGGATTTTGCCTAACCGTGACGTCATTCGTTTCGGCGTACGGGTAAAACTTAGTCCTAGGTATATAGGACCGTTTTATATTCTGGAGCGAGTAGGTGATGTATCATACCGTCTCGCTCTTCCGCCGTCGCTAAGAGAGGTGCATGACGTGTTCCATGTATCCCAATTACGACGGTATATCCCGGACCCAAGCCACATCCTGGATCATTCGGAATTGGTTGTTGGTACCAACCTTTCGTATGAGGAGAGGCCCGTGTCTATATGGACCGAAGAGAGAAGATACTCAAGAACAAGACTATCAAGTTAGTCCGTGTTGCTTGGGGTCACCACTCTTTGGGAGAGTCAACGTGGGAGCGTGAGGATGATATCCGATCGCGATATCCCGACCTGTTTGACTCGTGAGGTATAATGTCTTCCTTATGCCTCATGCCTTCGATTCCTTGCTTGCATGATTGATTGCTTGATTGATTGCCTAGTTATAGCTTGCTTGTGATTAATATAGCTTGTCCTTGTCCCTCTAGCCCCTTAATTAAATTTCGAGGACGAAATTATTTTAAGGTGGGTAGAGTTGTAATGTCTGTGGTTCGTATTACGTATCTTGGTATAAGTGTACGCATTTTGACTCATATTGCAGGTTTTCTTGCTTGGTTCGGCTTGTTTGGTTTGGCTTGGTTCGATTTGGGTTACTTTTGGTTCATCATGGACCAAGGGAAAACCCCTACCTACCACCACCTTCACCATTTATTAACCTCCACTCCTTTCTCTCTCCTCATTTACTCTTCTTCTTTCCCACCATTACTCTTCACCTACCTGAGAGAGAGAGGGAGAGCTTAGGCAAGTGCATCTTGCTTCATGGAGGAACTCAAGTTTTATTGTTCCATTCTCTTCTTCACAGTATTCTAAAACACTTTAGTACTTGACATTTTTAATTTTCATGGCTCATTGCTTGTAGATCTAAGTTTATTTCATTTTCAGATTTCTTGGGTTTTGATCTATTTAATCTGGTTATTATCAAGTTCTGATGGTTCCATGTTGTAGAGAATCTCATTCTGCCCCAAATTGACCTATGGAAGTCTGGATTTAGACTTGGGATGAAGGATTTATGAAGCTTTAAAGAATGGAGTCCATGACTCTTCTTCTCGGACCAGTGGAGAAGAAGAGCAGTGCAGCCGCATGGAAGTTCATGGCCGCATAGCCTTCCTGGCCGCATGACAGTACTTGATCGCATGGACTTCCATGCGACAAGCTTTCTCAGCCGCATAGGCCATGGGCTCCCTTCCAGCCGCATAAGACTCCTTTTTTGTAGCCGCATGAACTTCCGTTCTTTTCAGCCGCATAAATTCATTCCTTCAGCCGCATGGCTATCATTTCTTTCAGCCGCATATGCTCTGTCTCCCCCCCCCCCCCCCCCCCCCCCCCAGCCGCATGGACTTCCCTCCCTGGCCGCATGGGACTCCGCTCTATTCCCAGCCGCATAAGTCTTTCCCCCTTCAGCCGCATGAACTTTAATCCCTCCAGCCGCATGAACTTTCTTCCATGGCCGCATAGGGTTCATTCCCTCCAGCCGCATAAGACCCCTTCCGCTCCATTCCCAGCCGCATAAGCTCCTAGCCCCTTCTTAGCCGCATAAACCCGAATTTTCCCGAGCCGCATGAGCTTTCCCCCTTTTTAGCCGCATGTGCCCTGACCAACCCAGCCGCATGCACTCCCTTTCCCTGGCCACATATGCCCGAACTGCATGGCTCTTCCATAGCCTTGTATTTTATGATTTAATTGTTATTATTAGGCTCATGTCTTGTGACCCTCAGTGTACTTGGGCTCTTTTTAATAAATGCTTGTACCATGTTATCCTGCACATGTACCATGAACACGACAGTGACCCGTAATGGTGCACTCTTGACAAATAACATAACCTAATAGTGGCCCGTCGTGGCGCACTCCTGACAAATATACCTGACATGATATATCTCGAATTGCTGTTGCGACAACTAATACGACATGACAAGACATGACATGTATGAATAACCTGGACACCGTGGACGATTGTGCTTGTACCAATGAACCAGTCTTGTCTTGCATCATGTCTAGGATGGGATCCTTGAGTACCACGGTCAGGAGAACCTATTGAAATGGACTAAGGCTAATAACTAGAATTACATAGTAGTCATGAAAAGATTTTCCAGCTACAGACAATTCCGTTACCTGGACGCGCTTGTGGATCTGTAGCCTGCCATCGAGTAGGACATATTTCCAGCACACTGTCATGTGTTGCACCCTCCAAGCTACTTAAGGGTACATGCGTTTCCTGAATGATGTACCTACTTGAATTCAACCCCAAATATTCGACCTGGGTAACCTGCATGGTCTGCAGGGCTTGTGGCTGTCGAAACAATCTCGCTGCATCTTGCTAGTAACTAGGCCTATGATAACCCTAGTTAGTTAAAGTATCAAGCCGTAATTATTGCTTGACCGTGATTGTTGGATGAAGCATAATCAGTCTAGTCTTGTCTTAATCATGTACAAGATTGTTACATGACCTGATTTTCTTATATTATCTTGCAGATAAATGGTGGAAAACCAAGTTCCGTTCAGATGAAGGATTACAATCCCAGTCCTTGTTTGGTTTACGAGTTATAACCTAGTTATCTGAATAGTTCCATGGTTATCTCGTCGTATATCATCCTGATTTTTTATATTTCCAGTTCTTACTATTTATTTATACTCTTGTGCTAATTGCTGGTTTTAGTTACTAAGTGAAGCTTCCTTTGTGGCACTTGCTCTTTCTGGGATATGACTCAGCTGGTTTTGTATGGTCAGATTTCAGAGCAGCTCCAGAGGATCTACCGACTTTCCTGTCCGATGGTGACCCCCAGGCGTAACCAGGACAACGAGTGGATTATTTTTGGCTCTCCCACTTTAATATAAAAAAATATTCTTTTGAGGCGTTTAGCCGACGAGCACATGTTTAGCTCGATTGCACTTTACTTACTGTCTGCCTACGGACTGTAACATGATTGACAGATCCTAGGGTTGATCATGTATGATTAAATTCTTGTTAGTCCTCACATTTTGTAATGACTAGCTTCATGATCAGCTGAATATGTAATGTTTGGGACGCCTTACTATTGTATATTTGGTGATCTTGCTTCTTGTAACATTTACTTACTTGCTTATGATTGAGACACTAGGCTTGTTCATGACCATAGGAGACTGTTGACTTGTAGTTAAACCCTCATGTATCTAGACAGCCGTGACCGTATAGTGAGGTGGGTTGCACTTCAATATACGTAGTTGGCTATGTCTGCCCCCGCCCTCCAGTATTCTGATTCTGGGACGTGACAAGATCGAAACACATCCCTCCCATATCCACAGCATTCTCCTATTTACAGCATGCATGTACCTTCATTTTTCAGTAAGTTCCTGAGAGAACAAGAACATAAATTATCAATATACTTTCCTACATGTTCTTATATATATATTCAACTCACTATTAAAGAATTATCAATACAGTTTGACTTTATTGCTGCATACACAAGAACTCGAGACAATTTGAATCACTTGACAAGAATCTGAAGGCTAGCCATACTGAAACTATAACACAAACATGTATCAATCATGTAAAGAATCTGAAGGCTAGCTAAATTATCAATCATGTAAAGTTTCTCGTTGATAATTAGATATCTGTTCAGTTTGCTATACGGAAAATGAATATGGGTAAAGATGCATACATGTATCCTAGATATGTCTGGATACAAACATGTATCAAATTGGACATAGAACAATTAATAACAATAACAATAACTGCAGGCTATTGGGAAAATTGCAAATGTCCATTCCCATATTCATCGAGAAAGTGCAACAAACTTGCTAAGAAATATTATTCGTAGGGAAGTTCCTTCAGGAATTTGTCAACTGTAAGACATAGTTAGCAATTTGGACATATGATGTACATTTTTGTGAGTCATAGGCCAATGAATCAGAATAGATCCTTGCTCAAGGTTGGTTGTGATAACAACATTTATACATTTTGTGAGTCATAGGCCAATGAATCAGAATGAACTTGTTAAAGTAACATATTGTGTAAGTATGAAATATCTTACTTTGGTTAATAAGTGCTATTGATATAGATTAGAACCAACACAGTGGGTCACTAATTGGAGTAATTATCCCCTTTGCAGTAACAAGGTTTGGGCACAAATCCTCCTGAACGTTATCAATATTCTGTTTTCAGTTACTATTAGACACCAGTTTTAGACTAATCTGTATGTTATATTAGTAAAGAAAAGGGCAATATTTGCAACCATAATCGCATAAAATTGAGTAAAGGTGGACCAACTATCTTCCATTGAATGATGAGAAGAAAAATATAAGAATAACTTACAATATAGAGGTTTTAGCATAAAAAATACGTGAATATCTTCAATCAATTACATATCCATGTTTAACTAAGGCTTAAAGTGTTCGTATGATCAGAATGAAACTTGGGCAGTGTACCTGTAACAGCTTCTTCAACAACCTTAGAATGTTGCTTCACCAAATCCTCTTTAGCACTAATTTTCAAAAGAGTAGCTGATAATTTCTCAGTCAATTTTTTCACAGTTTCATGGACTTCATGTTTCTTATTGGGTTCATGGACGTCATTGTCACCAATCTTTGATGAAACATATGGCGATTGAGCATGCTTTGGAGAATTGTTGTTTGGAGAAGCCATACTAATCTTTGATGATACGTCAAGTGATTGAGCTTGATTTGGGGAATTATTGTTTGGAGAAGCTCTCAATGCCTCCTGTTATATAATCAATGCAACATAAGATAACTACTCTAGCAATTATTACCTACAATGAAAACTCAGAACAATTTTTTGCTAAAAACTTGATTTCAGCTTCTGGCAGAATCAGAGAAACTTAATGAAAAGATTCAAAGATGCACAAGAAATCACAAATAAATTATATGTAGAACTCAAATAAAGTAGTACGTAGGAGCCTAGAGTATAGAAAAAACTCTCACTACCAAAGAACTCAAAAAAACTAGTAAAGATCATGTATCACTAACACACTGCTTCATTCAGCCGGGGAAAAAAATGCTACAAAGAGAACTGTTAGTGTTAGAACTACAGTTTCCAACACATACGATCTGCACTTATTGTAATAACATTGCATGACAAAGGGAGCCTATATGTAATCACTTTCATTAATCCCTTTTCGGACATCGAGTCCATAATAAAATAAACACTTTAAAGTTCTACGGAACCTTTTATACATCTGTGCACCAGGTTCTTAGATCCATCACTTTAATTACTACCGAGTAAAAGTTCGCACGTTCTTTTTATTATTTCACTTGTAGTAATATCTATCAGCAATAAACTGTGAGAAGCAAACTTGGGAATAGATTTCAATGCTAGGATCAAAATGCTTAGAAAGCTACAATCAATTAATAACAATTGATTATTGTTTACTGTACCAAACTTGGACAATGAGACCGGCAACAATGGCACGGTCGAGGTACTTCCAGGCAAGCGGGGAGTCGTGGCGGGCCCAGCACAACCGGGACACCAGAGCTCCGGCGAGCTCCGACGAGGGGAGAACCACTCCCGTCGAAGAGAGCGTCGACTAGAGCTGCACAGTCTACGCCGAGTCCTCCAGCCCCCTGTCCTCGGCCGTGTCGGTGTACTCCGTCAGCTCCTCCCACAGCTTTTTCGCCGCCGTCATTCGGATCCGGTACTCCGCCGATGTCTGCATCATAAACACCCACCGACGAATAAACATTTTGAATCCAACAATTCTTAACTACAGAAATGAAAAAAATGTTCCTAGAGGAGAAGAAATGAAACTAGCACAGCTTGGTCATTTGTGTCGCAAAATTGGCGCATAAAGAGTTAATAACAAAATTTAGTATAATTGAGCAAATTTTGTTGATTAATAAAGGTAATGGAACAATCCAATATGTCACTTAATTATCAAATAACTGACAGTAATGACACAAATGGTCCATAACATCACCAGCATCATTCTTTCATCATCTTTACTCCTTTAGAACTATGCTTTTTCCATTTGCATATACAAGAAAAACTCAATTATTTTGCACTTTAACTAGCAGTTAAAATAAAAATAAAAAAGTTACCAATTACACAGTTAAAATAAAAACAAGTCAAGTTACACCGATTAGACAATAGCATATGAACCAAGTATTTTTACACAAGGAGATACCATGATGACAGATATTTTGCTTGCCAGGAATTCTACATCTTCAGAGGCATATATAAGTATGTATTTATCCAATTTCTTAAAATAAACTTGAGAAGAAAAAAAAAACTCCAGACATAAGGACACATCTATACGTTGCATCTCTATGAAGTATAAATATACATAATTGGATATTAGCTAAGTTTGTATATTGGGTATTGACACCTTTTTGCGGAAAGGAAAATAACATTGTTCATCTCATGAGTAATTCTTAAAAAGGTGGACAAGTTTGTGTCTACAGAGTGTAGTACTCGAATGGATAAGCATGTTGTGTTGAATAGGATGAACATGGTGAATTTTAGTGTTTCCTTTTTCCCCTTTCCACTAAGAAAGGTTCAATTCACCATTCTTGAACGAAATAGCTCCAGTTTTATGAATGAAAGTTCCAAACTGAAAATGAATACTATTGTTATGTTTTATGGTAAATTTGGTCACAAGCCTGTTATAGTTATAAGACGAGTACCATATGAAGAACCTACTACTTAGTGTAAAATCTTACCTCCATACACTCAGCCCAGCAAAATGTAATGAATACTCATCATAGCCACTTGGTCATGGAGAACAAATATGGAGTTGAAACAAGATATTACCAACAAACTCTCAAGTCTCAAGCGAACGTATTGGATGGGAAATTTACTATTGATTGCAAAAAGCTCACTACATGGAAATAACCAATGGCCAAGAAAAGAAGCAGTTCCTGCACAAAAATTATGACCAACATGGCAAAACGCAATGAAAACTGAACAGAAACACATCAAACATAGCCAAAATCACATCTTTAGAACAAAAGCTGAAAAAAAATTATAGGAAACCTTTCTTCTATGATCTAGGTTCATCTTTCTCAACAGGGACTCCTCACCAAGTTCCAGCAACCATGCCCACAGTTGAAGAAAGGTTCATCTGGGTTCATCTTTCTCAACATGGAGCATGGGTGTGGAATACAATCATATCCTCTTCGAGAGAGTGGGTGAAAAATTAACTATTTTTCTAATTAACGAAGGAGAAGAAGAAATCAGATCAAAAACTACCTTGTCACCGGAGAGATAGACCGCGAGCATCTTCACCGCCTGGAGAGCAGTCGGAGCCGACGAATCGACCTGGTTGATCACCAACTACACCCCAAAAAAATTGTAAAAAAATAGAAAAATCACAATTTCTTCAAGAAATCATAAATTTCAAGAATCAGGGAGAGAGAGGGAGACCTCGTTGGAACCCATGCTTGATCTTACCGATATATCTATTATGTATTCATAAAAATAGAGAAGGGAGAGGGTTTTTTTTCTTCAGAGGATAAGGGTTTCTCTTAAAGGGAGAAATAGAGAGAACGTTGGCTTCTCCTTCATTCAACATTTTAGGGTTAGGGTTTAGGAATTGGGGTCAGCGTAAGGGGAAGGAGGAGGAGGAGGAGGAGGAGACGGGGATGAAGAAGAAGTAGGATTTATGGGTGATTTTGTAGGGATTGGGAGACTTCCATACTTTGGCATGGCGGAGGAGACAGGGACCCCCGCTGCAACCTCCTCATCCTTCTTCTTCTTCTTCTTCTTCTTCTTCGACGGCGGCCAGATCGCCAGAGGAATGAGCTTCTCTAAGAAGCAAAAAGGAAGAGAGGAAGGGAGAGCACAGAGTTGTTGATTAGGTTAGTTTCTGAGAGATCGGAAAAAAAATTGTTGTGCTCCTCAATAAAAAAAAGGGTCCGACTATTGACACCCCACCCATTTCTAAGGACACCCCATTAAAAAAAAAAAAAAAAAAAAAAAAAATTTCCTTATTCCTATTCTACCCTCCCCTACTAAGCACACCCCATCCCTCCCTCTTCCTCCTCCTCCTCCTCCCCCCTGGCTCCTCCGACCCCCCCCCTCCTCCTCCTCCTCCCTGACTCCTCCTCCGAACCCCCCCATCCTCCTCCTCCTCCTCCGAACCCCCCTCCTCCTCCTCCTCCTCCTCCTCCTCCTCCCCGACTCCTCCTCCGAACCCCCCTCCTCCTCCTCCTCCTCCTCCTCCTCCTCCCCGACTCCTCCTCCGAACCCCCCTCCTCCTCCTCCTCCTCCCCGACTCCTCCTCCGACCCCCCCCTCCCCCGGACCCACCTCCTCCTCCTCCGACCCCCCCTCATCCCGACCCGCCTCCTCCTCCTCCTCTCCCTCTCCGATTCCCGACGACCGCGACCGAAACAAAAAAGTGAAAAAAAATTTGGGCGCAGTAGGTTCGACCTGTACTGGTCGAACGGACAAGGTCTGTTCGACCTGTATTGGTCGAACATGTCAAGACATGTTCGACCAATACTTGTCGAACAGACCTTGTCTGTTCGACCAGTATTTGTCGAGCGCATCGCGATTTTTTTTTGGGGTGTACTAAGAAAACGTTTGGGGGTATATTGGTCTTTTAACATGTTTTTTAATTTTTTTGGGGTGTCCTTAGAAATGGGTGGGGTGCCAATAGTCGGACCCATAAAAAAAAATCATAACCATCAACAGATGTAAAAATTTGAAATAATTACAATAATGGCAGCGAAAAAAATAGCGGCAATATTTTCGTACATGTATTATTTGACAGTTATCAACAGACCATCAAGTAATCCAGTGTGTTTTCCTGACGCTTCCTCTAAAACCGTCAAGTATTTTGGTAACGTTTTGATACATAACAAAATAAAGGGTATATTCTTGACGTATGCCTAAAACCGTCAAGATAACCCCTTTTCTTGACGGGTTTCCATGACCGTCAACAAATAAACCGTTAAGAATAGCCTTTTTTTTCTTGTAGTGCGTGTTCACTACAAGTCTAAATACAAGAACTACCCTACTAGAAAGATAGCAGTCGCCACTAGGCCAAGCGTGCGACGTGCCATATTCACTACAAGTCTAATCATTACAGATAGCCATCGCATGCTTGCCAAGCATGCGATGTGCCATATTTATCCACTAGACGTTTAAATGTCGAACTCGGTATTTCAAAACACACTGGATTAGTGTCTTGTACTAGATTCACATTTGTCTCATGTTATAGTGATTGGACTCACATCACATTATTCTAGTTTAGCTATCTCTATTTATAGTCTTCATTGACATGCTATCTTGTTTTACTGTATTTATTTTTCTTGTTCTAACTGTCGTTCTATTTCAATTCATGTCTCAAACTTGTTCATGTTCATCAAGTATCACTTGCTATAACTGCTTTATAGTCTTTATCATTTATTTGGAACTGCTAGAGGAGATGTGCTCGTTTTATCCTGGCTGGATATATTTTTCAGATGATTGCTCAAAGGATACGTATCCTACCTACTACGGATCCGAGGAGGGAATAGCTACCTTGGGTCCAGATTCTCAGGAGTGACCGAGAGACCTAGTTTTAGTTGAATTATTTTAGATTCTCTGTCTGAACTTGACTTATAATAATGAAGATTTTGTTATTTAAATTCTGAGAGTTGTATTTGATTTTCGATATTATTTAGTAGTTGTTGTTGTTGAGTCTTTATAGATATTTAGACTTCTTTGATATCGTATCATGCGATAGCATGTGATTGAGTAACAAATGTTATCTATTATACTTCTCCTCCATTCAGAGTTGAAATCTATGACATGTACATTATATCTTCGTGTGAGTTGTTAGCTAGCGACTAAGCGTTCTACCACCGATTCTGCGGCGTAGGCTGGGCGCTCTTACACACTCGTGCCCCTGTATCGGGTGTGGGTCGTGACAAAAACTCCAATGAAAATATAAAGAGGGAAATGAAAACTTGAATTAAAACATAAAGAGGGAAATAAAAAATAGGAAATGAAAACTTTAGTGAAAATATAGAGAGGAAAATGAAAAAATAAGAGGGAAATAAAAACTTCAATGAGGGGAATGAAAAAAATAAGGAAACTATTTTTTAACATTTTCTTGAAATCCAAATTTGACAGGGAAACAATTTTATTATGGGAAAATTTTGTTAGGAGGGAAACTAACTTTTTTTTAATAAAAATTACAATCATTTACAAGTCAAAAAATGCATATCGTAAATGAGCCTTCAATTACAACCACAAATATGTATGCCGTAAATGAGTCTTCATTTACAACAAGCACAAATGCATGTCGTAAATAAACCTTTAATTACAATACGCAAAAAAAGCATGACGTAAATAAGACTTCAATTACAACACGCAAAAATGTATACTGTAAATGAGTCTGCAATTACAACACGCAAAAATGCATGTCGTAAATGAGTCTTCAATTACAACGTACAAAAAACATGCCGTAAATGAGTCTTCAATTACAATGAGCAAAAAAATATGCCGTAAATGAGTCTTCAATTATGGTGTGAATGTCAAATACGCCCTAAAAAGACAAAAAATAACTCTTTTACGGTGCACATATTTGCACGCTGTAAAAAAGTGTCATTACCAGCACGCAACAATTGCGCAGCGTAAATGCTACAGTGTTGACAGCTTATACGTATTGGAGTTCGGCTGGAGTCCACTTGATACGTAGCTAGCATACTTACGTATTCTTGGTCCTACATATTTAGGACTAGGACATGACACTTGCATATTTGGTTACAGTACTTACATGCTTATATTCTTTATCAATCTGGATATACTAATACATGTTTCACCTGCTCCATATTCAGTATATTACATGATTATACATGACACATAGGCATGACACACGGATTCATATTGCATGGCATGCTAGGTGACATGTATATGTATGTTGTTTACTTGATGATGGACTATACATGTGTACATGTTTGACTGGACTATCACTTGTTAGAGTCGGACTGGACGTGTCATGAATGCGACACGGACAGTAGCATTAGGTAGAGAGGACAGTTACTAGGCATGTGGGCTACTATGCATGTTTAACTATTTTAATTATTATTATTATTTATCGGGAGATTCCATATCTGGAGCTACGGACCTCTCATATTTATCGTGAGATTCCTGTTTTCAAAGCTATACTATATTTACCATAAGTTTCTATTTGCGGATCTATGACTATATATACCATGAGGTTTTGTTTTCGGAGCTATGAATTTTATATTTGAAAAGCCATGCATGAAACGTTGTCCTCATTTGCATATCAAGTAGTGTGGTTAGACAGGTTGATGATAATTCTACTTGGACCTCCTCCTCAGTTTATCACATGTTATTTACTATACTTCATTTGGAATGTATCTCGCTACGTCCCTCAGAGGACCTAGTTTCCTTCCAGGTTATTGCTGAGATATGATATAGGATATGAGGGATTTCTTATTCCGAATTCAGGTATCGTCAGATGACCATTCTTTATTCCATCGCAATTATTTTCTGTTTTAGTTTCATAACATTATATAGAGTTGTGGATGTTTATTATGGACTTATGGACACTTGATCTAATCTAGAAAGCTTACGTGTATACGAGTTGGACTGGAGACTGCTTGGATATGTACATGTCCATTGCAACGTGGCCTGGTCCTACGTATTTTGGGACCTATGCGTGACATATGAGCTAGTAGACCCTGGAGTTATCTTGTGCACTATAAAAAGTATTGTTTGGATACCTTTGCCTATGGAATAGTTGGTCATGACAACAATTAAGGTTTTTTTTATGGTTGGTTATGTATAGAGTAAACACTAATAAAGATAAAGATACATATTGTTAGTAAGTGAACCCAATTAAGTTTTGAATGAAATAGTTGAGGAACATGTTCACTTGTCTGAATAAAGTTTAGGAACATGCTTACCATGTTCCCTTGTCTGAACATGTTTTAGGAACATGATTGAGGAATATGTTCACTTGTCTAAAATGGTTGAGAAACATGAAATTTTTAGGAAGATATTTTTATTGTGCTGGGCTCATGAATAGAATGGGTTTTGGTTTCATTTAATTCTTGTGTGAGCTTATGAATCATGTTACAGATGTTGTTACGTAAGTTATTTTGGATCAAAGAATGATATAAGAAGAGAAGAACAAGGTTATTACTACTGCCATGCATGCATGCATCATCATTTTTTTACTGCAGCTTAATTTGATTCGTATATGGCTTCAAAGTTTTTTTATTTTGTCAACTTTTGCTAAGAAATCCTCTCTGTTTAATTTCCTTGCTATCTCTGCAATTTATTTTTTGCTTGAAATTTGGATTTATTTTTAGTTCATTCATTTATTATTCTTATTATTTCTTATATGTTATCTATTAGTTATCATCTTAGATATAGTGCAGATTCTAGTCATTAATTACTTGTCGATCGAGCTTACTCTCAATTAATAGTAATATACTTGGAATCGTCTTTCATCTGATACCGTAACAAAAATGTTCTAAGAAATTTGTTCCATTTTATATAAAAGTCTAAATTTCATCATTTCATCCAAAATTATGAAATATTAGGGTTGAAGTCTTGTAAGCATTTGAGAGGACATAGACCACTTTGATATAGTATATTGAGATGTACGTATATATTTATGGGTGTCTTTGTAGTATTTTAATTCTAACATTATTCTATTTATTAACATTGTGCAAAAGAAGTGATTATGAAGGGGTGGTTGGTCTTGGCAACAATATGGGTTAGATGAGCTATCGTTGTTGGACATTTATCTTGGGTATGTTTGTCGTCGTTACCATTAGAGATAGAAGCAGACACAATAATCTCTCATATGACAAAATGGAGTTTTGTGTCATGGATTGCACTAAGAAACCTATAGAGCTTTTATAGAGTCCCTCTGAACACACTTAAGTAGTATAACTAATGAGTATGATATTCTGTTGATGCGTCCTTCATCTGGTTTCCAAGATTTGCTCTTAGTGGAACTTTTTAATTATGACAATGAGCCGATCACGTTAGTGGTGAATCTTACCAATGAATACATGATAGCTTATCAAGCTCAAAAATATTACTACTTGTTTGTTGATACTCCTGAGAATCCTTAACTTTATGCTAGCAACCCACACAAGCTTTCTTTTGAAGGCAACCATATAGAACATCAACGAGTTGTAAGAGAAAATAGAGAAAACTTTGATTTTGGAATCACTAAAGTAGCACAAGCAATCTTACACTCTACAACTAGTCTTCGTCTTAGGTAGAAACATTCATGGCTCATTCCCTTATTATTTTGAATCTAAATGGTCTCTCATGCAGCACGATTCAGAGTAAGTGAGCAACAAGTTCGTCGAAACATTATACGATCTGGTTGTTACGACAGTTTTTGTCGTAATGGCCTGCTCGTATAATGTTTTGACGAACATGTTATTCAATCGTTCTAAATCGTGCTGCCGTGGAGACCATTTTGATCAAAATAATAAGGGAATGAATCACAGAGGTTTCCTCCAAAGGCGAAGAGCAGTAGTAGAGAGTTAATATTGCTTGTGTTAGTTTATTGATTCTCAAATGAACATTTTCTTCTTCTTTTTCTTGCAACACTTTGAAGGCCTGTATAGCTGCCTTCAAAATAAAGCATGTGTTGTTTGCTACCATAAATTTGAAGATTGTCTAGAGTACCAACACGCAATTAATAACGATTTTGAGCTTGATAAGCTATCACGTATGCATTGTTGATCAGTTTCACCACTAACGTGATCGGCTCATTGTCCCAATCAAAAAGTTCTACCAAGATCTAGCAACTCCTAGGAACCGGATGGACCACACATTAATGGAATATCATACTCATTAGTTCCACTACTTAATTGTGTTTGTAGGGAATCTTCAAAGGCAATATAGGTTTTCTTGGTACAATACATGACACGGAACTCCCTTTTTATGTGAGAGGTTATTGTGTCTGCCTCCCTCTCTAGTCACCAATAACGATGACGAGCATATCCAAGCTTCAGGTGTAATGCCCCGCTCCACTTGCTGTTTGAGATGGTTTGTTGGCTTGGCAGTCGTTTAGTTTTAGTTTCGGTGAGAGGATTTGTTTTAGAGTTCTGCTTAGTGATGCACATAGTCACCTTCAAGTGGGTAGTTTTGATGAACCTTTCTTTGTTTTACATTCATACTTAATAAATAATGTTGCTAGTTTGTTATGTCATGAGATATTGTCACGCCCAAGTCCCAAAATATGCAGGACCAGGTCACTTGGCAATGGCCAACTACGCATTCAAGTGGACTCCAGTCCAACTCGAATATGTATAAGCTGTCCAGTTCAGAACAAGGGTCTAAAAATCCATAGTATACATCCAAAATTCTAACAAAACTACTAAGAAACTAAATGCGAAATATTGCAAAAGGATGACAAAAAGGCACCATCTAGTGATACCTAAGCCCCGAAGAAGCATCCCCGATATCCTATGTCAGAACTCAGCATATACCTGAAAGAAAACCAGGTCCTCAGAGGGACGTAGCAAGAATACACAATATATATGTCTAAATGAAGTACAGTAAATAATATGTGACAAAAGTAAATAGGTTATCCACGGAACATATAAACCAGGAAATATTCATGTGAACCAGTAACACTGCTACTAGGCAAACTAACTAATCTTTGTGAAATGCACTTGAGAACAACGTTCGACGAATGGAGCTCTCCGAAGATAAGATCATCTCAAATCGGGGCGCGTCTGAACCGCCTACTGTCAACAACAACATACCAATAATAGCCCTTCTTTCTTGTAACTGTCCTCCCCACCCGATGATACTGTCGGTGTCGCATCCACGACGCGTCCAGTCTGACTCTAACAAATGATAAATCCAAAAGTCCAACCAAGAACATATACACAGGCGATCCATCATCCAGTAGACATCCAGAGATCATAAATGTGTCTCCTATATGCTATGCAATACGAATCAATATATCATGTCTATGTGTTAGCAGGTATAATCATGTAAGCACACTGATGAGAGCAGGTGAATCATGTAGCAGTATATCCAAAATGAACGACGGATAAGGAAAACAAGTATGTAAATACTGTAAATCAAATTGGCAAAGTATACTCGCCTGGAGTTTTGCCCAATCTGTGCTGAGACTGAAGTTGACAAAGTCATATCCAAGCTAGGCCCGTGCTAATGCCACTATGCCCATAAAAAATCTACCAAAACCCCACAAACAACCAAGTTTATCAAACAATATATATATATATATATATATATATATAATATATATATATATATATATATATATATATATATATATAT
>JANAVB010025155.1:0-30464 GCA_029216955.1 Iris pallida
ACGATTATGGGTCTATCGTAAGCTTGGACGGGATCCTCTCCGTTTATAATTTTTTTAGCATTTCATTTTAGAACGATGGATGTGTTGGATATTTTTTTTTATATGGTTAAGGAATTGTTGGAGTGGGTGGGGTTCCCAACCTATGTGGAGAAGACCCCTGAGTGCGACGAGCGCCATTCGTGTGTCGAAGAAGCTCGGAAATAGGCGACGCGGAGTTGTTACTGCTGCTGCTGCTCCTAAGGGAGATTCTGGACTGGGTCTGCCGAGTTCGGCCCGAACTCGGTCCCAGGCCGAGTTCTGGCCGAACTCGGTCTGGCTGTTCCAGAATGTTGGCGTTAGGTACTGTTTGCCCGACACAGAGTTCTGGCCGAACTCTGTGTCGTCGGGGCTGAAGCGGGAATCTGGGTGATTTTTCACCATCGGATCTAATCAAACGGTCCAGGCTTGTTGCGAGATTAGGGAGTTAAGTTGGGATTTCCAAACCCTAACTTAGAGGGCAACACAATTGTGGAGAACACAACTTGGAGAGAGGAAGGAGGCAAGAGTGCCATTACAACTTCGGGAGAGAAGACGGAGGATTGAAGGTCGTTTTCGAAGGAGATCGTGTTTTGGGTAATCTCTACTCGTCGTTCTCGCTCTTCGTAGCCTTGTAATCATTGTTCTTACTTCTGAGTGTTGTGGAGATCCGATTTGGATCGGGAGGAGTTTGTAGAGGGTGTAATTCTTCTATTCCACTAGTGGAGGCTTCTCAGGGTTGGACTCCGATCGTCCCGTAGTTTTTTTCCGCAAGGGTTTTCCTCGTCAAAAATTCTCTGTTTCTGCGTGGATTATTTTATGTGGTTGTTTTTGGGTTCGTGCGTTGTATTGCTCGGTCCTCTCGTAGGTACTCTCCAGTTTGGGAAAAGGTTTTCGCGCTTCTTTCCCAACAGAGTGGTATCAGAGCCAGGTTCTGGAATTCAGAAGGAGTGTCAGTAGTTGATAGAGAAACCAGGGAGGAGAGATGGACGCGAAGCCGGTGCGCATGGTGAATCTTAATGGCACAAACTATCATTATTGGCGGAGCAAGATGAATGATTTGCTGTTTGTCAAGAAGCTGCATCTACCCGTGTTTGCATCCGAGAAGCCCAGTGATAAATCCGAGGAGGACTGAACATTCGAGCATATACAGGTGTGTGGGTACATACGGCAGTTTGTTGATGAGAACGTGTACAACCACGTTGCCAATATTGAGCACGCGAAGACGTTGTAGGATAAGCTGGAATCCTTGTATGCGAAGAAGACCGGGGTAAACAAGTTGTTCCTGATCCGGACGATGATGGGTCTGCGATACAAGGATGGGGCATCTATTTCGGATCACTTGAGTGAGTTCCAGGGCGTGGTTGACCAGCTATCTTCTATGGGAGTCAAGTTCGACGACGAAGTTCAGGGACTATGGCTGTTGTGTACTTTACCAGACTCGTGGAAGGCCGTACGAGTATCTATGATCGCTTCTGCTCCAGAGGGCGTGGTCAGTCTGGAGTTTGCCAAGAGCGGGGTATTGAATGAAGAGATACAGAGACGCTCTCAAGGCACTTCATCCACATCCCACCACTCAGAGGCACTTATTTCAGAGAGCCGCGGAAGGGACAAAAGCAGGGGTCCAGGTGGTGGTAGAGACAAGAGCAGGGGAAAGTCCAAGGGTCGTTACGAGGACTCAGAGTGTTACCATTGTGGTAAGAAGGGCCATATCAAGCGGAATTATTTCGCTTGGAAGAGAGAGAAGAAGGGCGACATGGGAAAGCAAGAAGAGAACACTACAGCGGCGGCCTCGGTGCATGGAGGCGATGTGATCGTCGTAGGTGATGAGGTCATTAATAACCTCGCCTGCGATGACAATTCTTGGCTGGTGGACTCAGGGGCTTCAGCACATGTATCTCACAACAGGACACTATTTGCCACTTACACAACAGGCGACTGTGGAGTGTTGAAGATGGGCAATGGAGATGTGTCGAAGGCGGTTGCCGTTGGAGACGTGCATTTGAGAACGAAGACGGGTGCGGTTCTTGTTCTCAAAGATGTTCGTCATGTCCCTGATATCCGTTTCAACCTGGTGTCGGTTGGAAGGTTGGATGACGAGGGATTCTTCAGTCTCTTCGGGAACAGTCAGTGGAAGCTTTCCAGGGGTTCGATGGTGATTGCCAGAGGAAGCAAGAAGTCCGGTCTCTACTATATGGAGGGGAGCGCAGAGGGGGCACAGGAGGTGAACGCAGTCAGTGATGCGTCTACCGAGTTGTGGCACAGGCGGCTCGACCATATCAGCGAGAAGGGGATGAGCTACTTGGTGAACAGGAAGGTGATTCCGGGGCTCAAGTCTACAAAGTTGGAGAAGTGCACGCACTGTTTAGCTGAAAAGCAAAATAGGGTGTCTTTCCAAAGTCACCCAAGTTCAAGGAAGCCGACGTTGCTCGAGTTGATTCACTCGGATGTCTGCGGTCCTATGAAGGTAAAATCTCTTGGTGGTGCTTCTTACTTTATAGCCTTTATTGATGACTGTTCCAGGAAGGTTTGGGTCTATGCCTTAAAGACTAAGGATCAGGTGCTGCCTACTTTCAAGGAGTTTCAGGCCTCTGTTGAAAGGAAGACGGGCAAGAAGTTGTGTGTTCGGTCCGACAATGGCGGCGAATACATCGGTCCCTTTGATGCTTATTGCAGAGAGCAAGGGATACGACACCAGAAGACTCCGCCCAAGACACCTCAGCTCAATGGTGTAGCGGAGCGCATGAACAGGACACTGATGGAGAGGGTGCGGTGTTTGCTGTCAGAAGCAAACTTGCCGGGCAGTTACTGGGGTGAGGCTCTTCTCACAGCTGCTTATGTTATTAATTTGTCTCATAGTGCTCCTTTGCAGGGTGATGTGCCTGATAAAGTATGGTATGGCAAAGATCCGTCATACAATCACCTGCGGGCGTTTGGTTGTAAGGCCTTCGTGCATGTACCGAAGGACGAGAGGACCAAACTTGAGCCGAAGACGAGGCGATGCGTCTTTGTCGGCTACGGTCGGGATGAGTTTGGCTATAGACTCTACGACCCAGTGGAAGGAAAGCTCTACAGAAGCAGTGACGTGGTGTTCGTCGAGGATCAGACCATGACCAACACTCAGGATTCCGAGACGCCTTCTGAGGCTGAGGAATTGCCTGAGTTAGAGTCATTTTGCTTCGAGCAGTTTCCAGAGGACATCGCAGAGAATCCAGTTATGGGGGAGCCAGTACATGGAGTTGCTTCCAACCTTGATCATCAGCCTGCTGATGGTGGTCAGGGTGTCCCTCAGGAGGATGAGCATGCCGGAGAGAGCAGTTTCTGAAGGGGAAGAGGCTGTCGGTATACAGCCAGCACCAGTGGTTCCTTTGAGGAGGAGTGACAGGGATCGTCGACCATCTACGAGATACTCACCAGATGAGTATGTGCTATTGACTGACGGGGGAGAGCCCGAAAGTTTTACAGAGGCTATGTAAGACGAACACAGGCAGGAGTGGATGGAGGCTATGTAGGAGGAGATGAGTTCCTTGCACACCAATTCCACTTATGATCTGGTACGGTTGCCAAAGGGCAAGAAGGCTTTGAAAAATCGATGGGTGTTCAGAGTGAAGCAGACGGATGATGCTACTCGCCCTCGATACAAAGCGAGGCTGGTAGTTAAAGGCTACGGTCAGCGAAAAGGCGTGGATTATGATGAGATCTTTTCGCCTGTCGTCAAGCATTCGTCTATTCGGGTGGTGCTAACATTAGCAGCCAGTCTCGACTTGGAGGTCGAGCAGATGGACGTGAAGACGGCATTCCTCCACGGTGATCTTGAGAAGGAGTTCTACATGGAGCAGCCAGAGGGATTCTGTGAGAAGGGCAAGTCACATTTGGTCTGCCGGTTGAGGAAGAGCTTGTATGGTCTGAAGCAGGCTCCGAGGCAGTGGTACAGGAAGTTCAAGTCGTTTATGGGGGAGCATGGTTATGCACGGATGACGTCGGACCACTGTGTATTTATGAGGTATTTTGTCGAGGATGATTTCATCATTTTGTTGCTCTATGTAGATGACATGCTATTAGTGGGTCAGAATGCCACTAGGATAGCGGAGTTGAAGCGCCAGCTGGGCGCGGCCTTCTCTATAAAGGATTTGGGCGCAGCAAAGACTATTCTTGGGATGAAGATCAGCCGAGAGAGAGAGTCCAAGCTGCTACACTTGTCCCAACGAAGTACATTTACCGGGTACTTCAGCATTTCGGGATGGACGGGTCGAAGAAAGTGAGTTTCCCTCTTGCGGCTCACTTTAAGTTCACTGAGGAGCAGTGTCCATCTACCGAGGATGAAAAGGAAGATATGGAGCGGGTTCTATATGCCTCAGCTGTGGGAAGCCTTATGTATGCTATGGTGTGTACGAGACTAGATATTGCTCATGCAGTTGGTACGGTTAGCAGATATCTTTCAAATCCTGGAAGGGTACATTGGAGTGCGGTCAAGTGGATTCTACGATATCTTCAGGGCACTGCTGGTTGGAGACTTTCCTTTGGTGGTGACGAGCCGAAGCTGGTTGGGTATACCGACGCTGATATGGCTGGAGATGTAGACACAAGGCGATCGACTTCGGGCTACGTGATGATATTTGCGGGAGGAGCGGTGTCGTGGCAGTCGCGGTTGCAGAAGTGTGTTACCTTGTCGACGACAGAGGCATAGTACATTGCGGCGACGGAGGCTTGCAAGGAGCTGTTGTGGATGAAGAAACTGTTACAGGAAATGGGACTGAAGCAAGAGCAGTATACTTTGCTTTGCGACAGTCAGAGTGCTATCCACCTTGTGAAGAATCAGACGTTTCATAGCCGGTCCAAGCACATCGAGACTCGGTATCATTGGATACGGAATGTGGTTGAGAAGAAGGACGCGGAGCTTGAGAAGGTTCATACCGATGACAACGGAGCTGATATGTTCACGAAGATTCTACCAAGGAAGAAGTTTGAGTACTGCAGGCAGGTCGTCGGGATGACGACATCCTCCCCATAGTTGTGAAGGAGGAGATTTGTTGGAGTGGGTGGGGTTCCCAACCTATGTGGAGAATACCCCGGAGTGCGACGAGCGCCATTCGTGTGTCGAAGAAGCTCGGGAAGTAGGCGACGCGGAGTTGCTATTGCTGCTGCTGCTCCTAAGGGAGATTCTGGACTGGGTCTGCCGAGTTCGGCCCGAACTCGGTCCCAGGCCGAGTTCTGGCGGAACTCGGTCTGGCTGTTCCAGAATGTTGGCGTTAGGTACTGTTTGTCCGACACAGAGTTCTGGCCGAACTCTGTGTCGTCGGGGCTGAAGCGGGAATCTGGGTGATTTTTCACCATCGGATTTTTCACCATCGGATCTAATCAAACGATCCAGGCTTGTTGCGAGATTAGGAAGTTAAGTTGGGATTTCCAAACCCTAACTTAGAGGGCAACACAATTGTGGAGAACACAACTTGGAGAGAGGAAGGAGGCAAGAGTGCCATTACAACTTCGGGAGAGAAGACGGAGGATTGAAGGTCATTTTCGAAGGAGATCGTATTTCGGGTAATCTCTACTCGTCGTTCTCGCTCTTCGTAGCCTTGTAATCATTGTTCTTACTTCTGAGTGTTGTGGGGATCCGATTTGGATCGAGAGAAGTTTGTAGAGGGTGTAATTCTTCTATTCCATTAGTGGAGGCTTCTCAGGGTTGGACTCCGATCGTCCCGTGGTTTTTCCCGCAAGGGTTTTCCACGTCAAAAATTCTCTGTGTCTGCGTGGATTGTTTTGTGTGGTTGTTTTTGGGTTCATGCGTTGTATTGCTCGGTCCTCTCGCAGGTACTCTCCGGTTTGGGAAAAGGTTTCCGCGCTTCTTTCCCAACAGGAATGACTATAGCAAACTTGAACATTTGTGGTGAAAGGTCCTTCTTCTTTTTATTGTCCGTTGAGTATTGTTTAATATATATGTTATGTTTGATTGACGTAATCTTTTTGTTGTTTGTTACATGATTGTGGAGATTTGGGGTGGATTTGGGGTGGATTGAGGGATTATTGTTGTATGGTCATTTTGAATGTCTCTTAGGTTTGTCCCAATTATATCTGTATCAATTGTATGATGTTGAATTATGAGAGGTCCGTTTTTGAACCGGTTTTAAGTAGCAAGTTTTAAATAATTTTAATCCATGCTTTTGAAAGTTTTTTAAAACAATAAAATTACTTATAAGTTCATATATAGACAAAAGTATTACAGAAGAGTAATCGGACCAAATTTTGATTATCCAACCCGATTACTAGTTGATTGGGTTATTTGGACAATGAGTTTCAGGTGAATGTCTAAGAACCATATCTTGACACGGTCTTTTAGTCGGATAAGCCACATTGATTTTCTTTCTTATCAATAACCTCTAGGAAGAGGAAAGAGAAAAACTCCTAATAATACTTTTTGTCTATTATATGGACTATTATAGATTATGGACTAATTTTGCCAGTGTGAAACAAAAGATGATATTTATTTCTCTTTAGTTTTGTCATCAATGTTATCCTCTTGGTATTTACTCATGCAAGTCATTGCTTTTGATTTTTGAATTATGTTTCTGATTAGTGTCTCTTAATTGGTATTGTTAAATAGCATTGTTTGACGTATACATTATAATACTAATAAAAACCACCTAACTATATAACTAAATTTGTAGTTAATTGTTAGTGCCACTTATTTAACTTAATATTAAGTAAGTATTAATAATTAATATCTATAAAATATTTGTTAATTAATAACAATAATTATCATATAATAATGAAGTATTATTACTAATTATTGAACTTATTAAAATTAATATTTAATATTAACAAAGTAAATTTATTAAATAATTGTAATAGTTATTGAATAATACAACCTATTATATTATTAACTTACTTATTTTTATAATAATTAATTATCATAATTGTTGAAGAGCATTATAATTTAACTAATTATATTTAATTATTTAATTATTTATGTTATATTTGTAATTGAGAATAGTTTTTAAACATTAAAAAAAGTAGCTTATCGTTATTATAGTTAGTCTTTAATTATATATTAGTTTTTCTTAATAATTAATCACATCAATTACATAAAAATATTTTACATTAATCACATGTGTTTTACTATGCAGGGGCGGCCCGGGGGAGGGGCAAACGGGGCGTGGGTCCGGGACACCAAAATCCATGGGGCCCCAAATAATTTTGAGAGTTAGTAATATATATTATATAGTATTAATATATAATAAAAGAGTTGGTGAAAGAAAACAAAATGGCAATTACTTTTACATTAGTGAAAAGTTTGTCCCTTCCGATTCCAGAGAAAAAGAACTTCTTGTCTTCCAATTCCATAGGCGAATTGATGGCCAATGATAAGTGTTCCTGAAAATTTTTAATTTTAATTTTCGCTTCCTTATTTCTTCTACTTATAATTGAATTCCAAACTCATACTTTTCTTTCAATTTATCCTTCATGACCTCTTCTACTGTCCATAATTTTAAAATCTACTTAGGAATTTGAAGTTAAGAATTAAGATTTTATAATCGTTGAATTGACGTGAGTTGCAGCTAAGACAACTCACTGAAACAATGACGCAAGTTCCATTGAACATACTCCAGATAATGAACTTGAGGTCTAAAATTCGAATTTTAATGATGAACTTGATTGTTGGTGATGCTAATAGCGACAATAACTTAATTGTTGGTGATGCTAATAGCGACAATAACTCCAGCTAAGACAACGTCACGTGAATAGATATGTCATGGCCCATTCCCCTTCCACCAAAGAACACAAGTTGTTAGCAATTGGCTTTAACCAACCCAACGAATATGAAGTCCTCACCATTGGCGATGACCGCTGGAGGACACTGAGAAACCCTTCGATGCCAATGTGAACCCGTAATTATTTTAGTGTTATTTTATTTATTATAAATTAGATTAAATTATTATTATTTCTGGAATTTTATTGTTGGTCAAACCCGTAAAATTTTATTGTATAATTTATTTGCTAAATTAATTATTATTAATGAAAATCATATTTTAGAAAAAATTAATATTCTGTAATTTCATTTTTGGGCCTGACCCGTCCAGACCTGTCCCGAACCCATCTCGAACCCAAGTTCTGTTTTCCGAAGTTAATTCGGAAGTTCTACAGATATTTATTTATTTTAATTTCTATTTAAAGGAAAATAAATATTTTCTTATTAAATTCTTTATTACTTTTTAAACCTCCTCTTTCTTTCACTTTCCTTTCACCAGCAAAGGAAAGCAAGTTTTTCTTTTCCCTTCCAAACTGTCGACTTCCTCTCTCCCCGCAAGCAACGGCCGCTGGTCGACCCCTCCCCTTCCGAAACTGGCCACCCCCTTCGGTTTCCCGTAACCCCAGCCCTACCCTATTTAAGCCCCTTCTCCACCTCCATCCTTATTCACCATCACCACCAACTTCCAAAACCCCAACCTTTCGCCGATCTTCCGAGCTCTCGCGACCCCGGCGGCCAACGTCGACCCCGGCCTCCGGCAACAGCTCCGCCCGGCCCCAATCCCTGGACCCGAGCACCCTGATGCGCGCCGCCCCGGCCTTCCCTGCCGGACCCGCGCCCCGACGCTGGCGCCCGCGAGTTCCCGGCCCCCTCTGCCAGATTCGCGCCCCTGTCCTAACTCCGGCGCGGTTTCCCCTCCGGTCGGACCTTTCCGCGGCGGTGCCCTAGCCGCTGTCCCGCCGGCGCCGCTTCCCGCGACCCATCTCGCCGGTTTCCCTTCCAACGTCTCTGTCGCAGCTCCCTCTTCGAGCCGCAGCATCCCGAGCCCCGATCCGGTCGCCCTTCGAGTGCCATTCCCAGTCCAGCACTTTTAAGTGCCCTGGCTTGCTGTCTCGATCTGATTTTCGTGTCTGATCTGCTGTCCGTGGATTTCTGTGGCCCGTCCCGCTGTCCAGCGCTGTTCCTGTGGCGTTTCGATTCTCGTGGCAACCTCTGTTTTGGTAGGAGTGTTCGTTTCTGCGCTGTACCGCGCAATTTGTTGCTGTTCATGTGTTTTGGGCTTTCCCGAGTCCGCGGGAATTGGTTTTTCTCTATAAATTGCATCTGAGAGCTCTAGCCGAGCACCCGCGGTATAATTCCTTGACCCATTCCATTTTTTGTTATTGTCAATGATGATTCTTGGTCCCCGATCCATTGCGGGATTCGGTTAGACGTTTCGAATTCGAAAATTTCGAAGTTCGTTGGATATTTCTGTGGATAGTTTCGTTTTGAGAATGACAGGTTCTGTGATTTTCTGGATAGCTTTGCTTCGGATTTAGGTTCTGTTGGATTGGTTTTGAGAGTTTAATCTTTATGTTGGTTTATTTCTGTAAATTCTCGGGGTTCCGAGTAATTTCGGGTTTTTCGAATATTTTTCGGAAATATATTTTGTGAGTTATTAATCCTTGTGGTGGAATTTAAATATGAGTTTTCCCTGGTTTGGGATATATATATATATATATATATATATATATATATATATATATATTGGTATATGGCACAATTTTTCCCAGTTTTGGGTTATCCCGAAAATAGAGGGAATGCTGCCGAAATTTTTATAAAATTAAATTATGGATTTCAAATCGGTTTTTCGAAAATTTATAAAATGGATTTTTGGGCGACGACCATACCGGTCCATGGGCCCTTAGCAAAATGCAAATGAAACCGGCATTGTTCCGGACATTGAGGCATTAGCTCAATTATGTCGATTGGACCAAGTCTGAGACTCTTAATAATATTTATTTTAATTTATTTTATTAATTTTGTTTTAGTAATTAAAGTGCAGGATATTATTTAGAGCTGACTAACCTTTTCTCTTATTTCAATTTATGTAAAATGGTCTGTAAAGGGCATAAGCCCAGTTTTATTATTTTTTGTGGCTTTGTTATAAGTTAGTGTTTTATTATTTTTCTGATCTGTGGTTGGCGTAAATTCGTAAATTCGTAAAATAGTAAAATAATTATTTTATAGAAAACTAATATTATTTTCTCACATTAAATAAATAGGAAATACTACAAGTCATTATTTAAACAAATTTCACGTTTTTCCTCATTTAAAGAAAAAATATTATTTTTAAATATAATATAATGAAATACAAAGTTTTATTAAATAAATTGGAAAATACGATTTTTTCCAATACAAAGTTAAATTGACTTTTCTTCTTAAGTTAGAAACTCACCTCGATAAGCGTTCTAAAATAGATTTGTAAATAACATAAAATTGACTAGGATCAAATACTAGAGATTGTAACTAGCACACCTAGATATGGATTAAATATTGGTGCTAAGTCAGGAATTCTCAATTGTAGGATTTTGAGGACTGTACTAGCATCACCCCGGAGTCAACAATCGAATCCAGTCATAATCAAAGACAAGTACATTTTTGTGGTAGATTATAATTATTTAATAATTGTTTTAATGCAAGTTTAAACCCGATGCAACACGGAACTCTCTTTGAGAGCACTGACTGTAACTACTGTAACTATTGGGGACTGAGGGAATAGTGTAATGAGTATGACCATATCCTTTACTGTAACAAATCTCACATCCTTTACTGTAACAAATTCCATATCCTTTACTGTAACAAACCCAAGCCGGTCATATTTCATTGCCTATTCACATCACAGAACTGTAACTGTTTTAAAACTGTAACTGCTTAAATTGTTGATTTTCAAAACTGTTTAAAAGTGCATAATTCCATTATTAATTTTAATTGTTAAAATATCATGAATTGTACTTTGCTCCCTCCTGACTGGAGACAACTTTTTTAGGTGATTTGAGTCATTGAAGACCTGATGCCTGTTCCTGCAGAACCTGGAACCCAAGAATAGTAGAGCTGGATAGTAAAAATTTTAGTAACCAATGTATCAAATATAGTTGTTGTAATTAATAGTTGTATTTCAGAAATTTTGAGTTGATTAAAAGATTTTATATTCGTTAGAATTTTATCTGCATATGTTTCACTACTGAATACAGCTTACTGCCGCCGTTTCAACAACGGTGCAGGTTGGACATGATCCGATTCGACCCAAGAAATTGGGACCGGATCGTGACATATTTTTAGTGGTGGCCCATGCAGGTCAGATCTGTAAATTGGTTTAGTCAACTTAGTCTAGACCATCGCGCAGTTCTGTAACTTGACCTAGGGATAGTTGAGACTGTAGGAAAACAGACTTTAGAAACAACTAGAACACTTAGATTATATACACCATGTTACATTATAGGGCCAAAAAAAATTATTTACTTAAATATCTATTTTTGTCTGCTTATAGATTCGTAGGATACCTTGTTTGTGTTTGTACCTAAACCTTATCTAGACTAGACTGATTGTACCTTTGAGTGTCCCATGACTTTCGAGATTTTCCTTCGATAATTTCCAGGTTCTAGTATACTTTAGGATTCATATTCTTTTTGGAATAAGATTGAATTTTTCAATCTTCTTCTTCTTTGTCAAACCTAATTTTAACTTCTTCATTGGTTGATCAAAATCTTACTTCTCTACATTTATTTGGAATTTTGATTCGTTCATTATGAAGAGTTTCAGTATCCTCTTAGCAACCCTATTAAACTCTTATCTACCTAATGTATATCTACAACCATTATATCCAATCTTATATTCAATTGATTGACTTTCTCGAAATCAATTCTGAATTAAATTCTGGGACCATAAAGCCTCAAGGTCAATTATTACCAGAAGAATTAGTTCAGTTAATGATTCTCCTAAAGAGTTATTTTCAATTTCAATATTGTTATCTCCTATGTTTTTTTCAAAAAAAAACCGAGAATATTTTCATATGTTGACTTCCTCCACTCATCTTAAAACCCTACTCTTTCTATGCAATTTCTTGATCAAATCAAGGCCTAGAAAGCTTCTATAAACATGAAGCAGGAACGGTCAGAAAATTGATCACATTTTTGAATCCATTCTATTGTTAAATTTTCTTTAGTCAAGGAGATTTTTAGCTGTCCCAAAGCTATTTAATTTCTTGGCGTTACTAGAGAATTTCAATTTGATTTCCTTGAATCAATGAAACTTACCTTCTCTCAAATTTCAACTTTCCTTAGTTATGGAATTATTCTTCTCAAAATAATTTTTCTTTATTCCCTGAGTAATTTGTCAGGAATATTTTTATTGGTTTTTTCTTACTTAATCCGAATCTGTGATGCTTCTATCTAGTGTTTGACTCAATTATTCAAATCAAGGTTGATCGTTTCATCTTTGGAAAAGAAAATCGGAGAACAGATACTCCTTTTGATTTTAGCCCCAGTCTCTTGAATCTCAAACACATATTTTGATAAATCCCTTAATCTCAGAAGAACAGTCATCTACATTTTCTATCATGTTTAGAACTTTAAACTCGTTTGAAATTTTTTTGAAATTTCTCTGAAATTCACATGGACAAAGCTGAGGAAATATTTAACAACCTAACATGACACCACACATTTACGTGATAGTCATTTATCTGAATTATGGAAAACTGCAAGTTTACTGCAGCTAGTTGTGCACTGGCGAGGCATAAACTCTAAGATAAAATAATGACAGATAATCGTTAGGTTTCCAAATATTATTTAGACTTTGTTCTATGTTTGTTTAGCCATGAAATGGATAAAGTTGGAAGATTACTCGGTAAACTAAATCATTCAAGTTATGGAGTCAAAAATTTATTGCAGTCAGGTGCACACTGGCGAGGCATGAATTTGAAACAAAGTGACTTGAAAATAGTGGTTTTCGAATATTAATAAGACTATATTCATATCATGGTTATCTCCAATCATTCTGAGGATTTGTATTCTAGCATTTGCTCCCACTTCCAGAAATATTCTATCGGATTATATTCTTGTCGTGGCTATTTTTAATCACCCTCACCATCTTAAAATCATACAACTTGTTGATTCTTTCTAAGTCACAAACTCCTATACCTCATACCAGTTTGAACTGAAAATTGTCCCTCATTTCGAAAAATTACATTATCTTTTGTTTCTCAAAAATTGATGTCGTATTTTATGACCTTTCTATTTTATTTGATCTCATTTTAAAACTTTAAACTCGTTATGATTATTTAAATTATACCTCGATGTTTACTCATGATTTTGATCACAACAAAATATTCTAAACTCTATCTAGAAGATTCTAAACATGTTTACTTTTTACTTTTTATCTTTATATTTAGCAATCATGCCTCGAATCTGATTATGCCTGATAAATTAAAAATTGGAAACGATCTATTGAAGGAACTTATGGAGTACATGAAATACGAAACACTTGTGATTGAACTTAAACCTAGGAAGGGATAAATTAATGATGTGAATATTAAGAAAATGGACAGTGTGGATTAGAGGTAGTTAAATGATAAGTATGGAGATGTACTATAGGAAAATGCATAATGAATCAGGAAAGGGACAATCGAAACAAGAAACTATGGAGTTAAGATGTAACTAATTAAGGTTGTAAACGTATGAATTGAAAGATGCAAAAGATTACAAATCAGAAACCATAGATAGAAAAGTTGTAAATAATACAAGGTGGAAGATTTTAATAAGATTTTACAGAGAAATGTTTAGTCAAATGATACAGTAAAATCAAGATGAAGGATTCGAGCTTAAGCATGATAATTAAATTTTGTTGAGATTTTGGGATCAAATATGGAAAATGAGGATTTAGAATTAAGATATACACATGTGATGAAAAGGGACATTTAAATAAATTACAGAGTGATCACGTATGGGTAAGGAATGATAATTTTTTTTTTCACGACAAATTGGATGTTGGATTCTAAAATATGATATTGGGTTACCGAGGCTTGATACTGAAGTATTAAGACAAAACAAGTGTATAAAATCATAAAGTTAAAATTAGCAAGCTGAAGAAAGTATAGTATATATTGGAGGAAATATTATATGTGTTTAGTATGAAAAATGTGGAAAACCAAATTTTCAAAGATCGTGACGGTAATTGACAAATCAGGAACGAAAACAGAAATTCATAATTGTGGTTAGTGACTATGTTTCTAAGGAGGGAAGAAAATTATTTCGGAATAGTGGACATATTGCACTAGATTGATCTGCTATGAGATAGTAGTCCAGTTAGACATGAGGCTACTGAGGAAGAATACTTAGACTGGTTGAGGCATGATTGCATGATTGTAACCCTGATCCTGTCCTTTGATTTCGAGGACGAAATTTTCTAAGGAGGGAAGGTTGTGAAACCCGTAATTATTTTAGTGTTATTTTATTTATTATAAATTAGATTAAATTATTATTATTTCTAGAATTTTATTGTTGGTCAAACCCGTAAAATTTTATTGTATAATTTATTTGCTAAATTAATTATTATTAATGAAAATCATATTTTAGAAAAAATTAATATTCTGGAATTTCATTTTTGGGCCTGACCCGTCCAGACCTGTCCCGAACCCATCTCGAACCCAAGTTCTGTTTTCCGAAGTTAATTCGAAGTCCCACATATATTATTTATTTTAATTTTATTTAAAGGAAAAGAAATCTTTTCTTATTAAATTCTTATTACTTTTTAAACCTCCTCTTTCTTTCACTTTCCTTTCACCAGCAAAGGAAAGAAGTTTTTCTTTTCCCTTCCAAACTGTCGATTTCCCCTTTCCCCAGGCAACGGCCGCTGGTCGACCCCTCCCCTTCTGAAACTGGCCACCCCCTTCGGTTTCCCGTAACCCCCAGCCCTACCCTATTTAAGCCCCTTCTCCACCTCCATCCTCATTCACCATCACCACCAACTTCCAAAATCCCCAACCTTTCCCCGATCTCCCGAGCTCTCGCGACCCCGGCGGCCAACGTCGACCCCGGCGGCCAACTCGACCCGGCCTCCGGCAACAGCTCCGCCCGGCCCCAATACCTGGACCCGAGAACCCTGATGCGCGCCGCCCCGGCCTTCCCTGCCGGACCCGCGCCCGACGCCGGCCCGCGAGTTCCCGGCCCCCTCTGCCAGATCCGCGCCCTGCCCTAACTCCGGCGCGGTTTCCCCTTCGGCCGGACCTTTCCGCGGCGGTGCCCTAGCCGCTGTCCCGCCGGCGCCGCTTCCCGCGACTCCTCTCGCCGGTTTCCCTTCCAACGGCTCTGTCGCCGCTCCTCTTCGAGCCGCAGCATCCCGAGCCCCGATCCGGTCGCCCTTCGAGCGCCGTTCCCAGTCCAGCACTTTTAAGTGCCTGGCTTGCTGTCTCGATCTGATTTTTCGTGTCCGATCTGCTGTCCGTGGATTTTCGTGGCCCGTCCCGCTGTCCAGCGCTGTTCCCGTGGCGTTTCGATTCCATGGCAACCTCTGTTTTGGTAGGAGTCTCGTTTTTGTGTACCGCACAATTTGTTGCTGTTCACGTGTTTTGGGCTTTCCCGAGTCCGCGGGAATTGGTTTTTCTCTATAAATTGCATCTGAGAGCTCTAGCCGAGCACCTGCGGTATAATTCCTTTGACCCATTCCATTTTTCGTTATTGTCAATGATGATTTGGTCCCGGTCCCATTGCGGGATTCGGTTAGATGTTTCGAATTCGGAAATTCTGAAGTTCGTTGGATATTTCTGTGGATAGTTGTTTCGTTTTGAGAATGATAGGTTCTGTGATTTTCTGGATAGCTTTGCTTCGGATTTAGGTTCTGTTGGATTGGTTTTGAGAGTTTAATCTTTATGTTGGTTTGTTTCTGTAAATTCTCGGGTTTCCGAGTAATTTGGGTTTTCCGAATATTTTTCGGAAATATATTTTGTGAGTTATTAATCCTTGTGGTGGAATTTAAATTATGGGTTTTCCCTGGTTTGGGATATATATATATATATATATATATATATATATATATATATATATATATATATATATATATATATATATATATATATATATTGGTATTATGGCGCATTTTCCCAGTTTTGGGTTATCCCGAAAATAGAGGGAATGCTGCCGAAATTTTTATAAAATTAAATTATGGATTTCAAATCGGTTTTTCGAAAATATTTATAAAATAGATTTTCGGACGACGACCATACCGGTCCATGTGCCCTTAGCGAAATGCAAAGAAACCGGCATTGTTCCGGACGTTGAGGCATTAGCTCAATTATGACGATTGGACCAAGTCTGAGACTCTTAATAATATTTAATTTATTTTAATTTATTTTTTTTTTTTAGTAATTAAAGTGCAGGATATTATTTAGAGCTGACTAACCTTTTCTCTTATTTCAATTTATGTAAAATGGTCTGTAAAGGGCATAAGCCCAGTTTATTATTTTTTTTGTGGCTTTGTAATAAGTTAGTGTAGTTTTTATTATTTTTCTGATCTGTGGTTGGCGTAAATCGTAAAATAGTAAAATAATTATTTTATAGAAAATTAATATTATTTTCTCACATTAAATAAATTAGGAAAGACTACAAGTTATTATTTAAAAAAATTTCATGTTTTTCTCATTTAAAGAAAAATATTATTTTTAAATATAATATAATGAAATACAAAGTTTTATTAAATAAATTGGAAAATACGATTTTTCCCAATACAAAGTTAAATTGACTTTTCTTCTTAAGTTAGAAACTCACCTCGTTAAGCGTTCTAAAATAGATTTATAAATAACATAAAATTGACTAGGATCAAATACTAGAGATTGTAACTAGCACACCTAGATATGGATTAAATATTGGTGCTAAGTCAGGAATTCTCAATTGTAGGGTTTTGAGGACTGTACTAGCATCACCCCGGAGTCAACAATCGAATCCAGTCATAATCAAAGGCAAGTACATTTTTGTGGTAGAATAATTATTTAATAATTGTTTTAATGCAAGTTTAAACCAAGATGCAACACGGAACTCTCTTTGAGAGCACTGACTGTAACTACTGTAACTATTGGGGACTGGGGAATAGTGTAATGAGTATGACCATATCCTTTACTGTAACAAATCTCACATCCTTTACTGTAACAAATCCCATCCTTTACTGTAACAAACCCAAGCCGGTCATATTTTATTGCCTATTCACATCACAGAACTGTAACTGTTTTAAAACTGTAACTGCTTAAATTGTTGATTTTCAAAACTGTTTAAAAGTGCATAATTCTATTATTAATTTCAATTGTTAAAATATCATGAATTGTACTTTGCTCCCTTCTGACTGGAGACAACATTTTTAGGTGATTTCAGTCATTGAAGACCTGATGCCTGTTCCTGCAGAACCTGGAACCCAAGAATAGTAGAGCTGGATAGTAAAATTTTTAGTAACCAATGTATCAAATGTAGTTGTTGTAATTAATAGTTGTATTTCAAAATTTTGAGTTGATTAAAAGATTTTATATTCGTTAGAATTTTATCTGCATATGTTTCACTACTGAATACAGCTTACTGCCGCCGTCTCAACAACGGTGCAGGCTGGGCATGATCCGATTCGACCCAAGAAATTGGGATCGGGTCGTGACATATTTTTAGTGGTGGCCCATGCAGGTCAGATCTGTAAATTGGTTTAGTCAACTTAGTCTAGACCATCGCGCAGTTCTGTAACTTGACCTAGGGATAGTTGAGACTGTAGGAAAATAGACTTTAGAAACAACTAGAACACTTAGATGATATACACCATGTTACATTATAGGGCCAAAAAAAATTATTTACTTAAATATCTATTTTGCCTGCTTATAGATTAGTGATACCTTGTTTGTGTTTGTACCTAAACCTTATCTAGACTAGACTGATTGTACCTTTGAGTGTCCCATGACTTTCGAGATTTTCCTTCGATATTTTCCAGGTTCTAGTATCTTTAGGATTCATATTCTTTTTGGAATAAGATTGAATTTTTCAATCTCTTCTTCTTTATCAAACCTAATTTTAACTTCTTCATTGGTTGATCAAAATCTTACTTCTCTACATTTATTTGGAATTTTGATTCGTTCATTATGAAGAGTTTCAATATCCTCTTAGCAACCCTATTAAACTCTTATCTACCCAATGTATATCTACAACCATTATATCCAATCTTATTTTCAATTGATTGACTTTCTCGAAATCAATTCTGAATTAAATTCTGGGACCATAAAGCCTCAAGGTCAATTATTACCAGAAGAATTAGTTCAGTTCATAATTCTCCTAAAGGAGTTATTTTCAATTTCATTATTGTTATCTCCTATTTTTTTCAAAAAAAAACCGAGAATATTTTCATATGTTGACTTCCTCCACTCATCTTAAAACCCTACTCTTTCTATGCAATTTCTTGATCAAATCAAGGCCTAGAAAGCTTCTATAAACATGAAGCAGGAACGGTCAGAAAATTGATCACATTTTTGAATCCATTCTATTGTTAAATTTCCTTTAGTCAAGGAGATTTTTAGTTGTCCCAAAGCTATTTAATTTCTTGGCGTTACTAGAGAATTTCAATTTAATTTCTTTGAATCAATGAAACTTACCTTCTCTCAAATTTCCAACTTTCCTTAGTTATGGAATTATTCTTCTCAAAATAATTTTTCTTTATTCCCTGAGTAATTTGTCAGGAATATTTTTATTGGTTTTTTCTTACTTAATCCGAATCTGTGATGCTTCTATCAAGTGTTTGACTCAATTATTCAAATCAAGGTTGATCGTTTCATCTTTGGAAAAGAAAATCGGAGAACAGATACTCCTTTTGATTTTAGCCCCAGTCTCTTGAATCTCAAACACATATTTTGATAAATCCCTTAATCTCAGAAGAACAGTCATCTACATTTTCTATCATGTTTAGAACTTTAAACTCGTTTGAAATTTTTTTAAAATTTCTCTGAAATTCACATGGACAAAGCTGAGGAAATATTTAGCAACCTAACATGACACCACACATTTACGTGATAGTCATTTATCTAAATTATGGAAAACTGCAAGTTTACTGCAGCTAGTTGTGCACTGGCGAGGCATAAACTCTAAGTTAAAATAATGACAGATAATGTTAGGTTTCCAAATATTATTTAGACTTTGTTCTATGTTTGCTTAGCCATGAAATAGATAAAGTTGGAAGATTACTCGGTAAACTAAATCATTCAAGTTATGGAGTCAAAAATTCATTGCAGTCAGGTGCACACTGGCACGGCATGAATTTGAAAAAAGTAACTTGAAAATAGTGGTTTTCGAATATTTATAAGACTATATTCATATCATGGTTATCTCCAATCATTCTGAGGATTTGTATTCTAGCATTTGCTCCCACTTCCAGAAGAATGGTTGTGGAAGAAAATGGTATCAGTTATAGCTTGGTTTGTTTGTTTCTAGTGTAGTTTTTATTTTCCAGTCTTCTTTTTAGATATTTAGATATGGTAACCAATTCTAGTTCTCAATTCGAGAAATCAATGAAGAATAGTTGTCTTCCCCAATTAAAACCCTAAATTCTTCTTGTTGAGAAGTGTTGAGATTGATTGATGAATTTCATTGATAATCTCATATGCTTTATATAGCCTTTACATGATAGAATATCTAATGGAATATCCTGTGGCATATTCTGGCATCCCAAATATGTTCTCAGGATATTCATATACTAAATATAACATATTTATTCTAAATATATCAACACTCCCCCTCAAGATGGGCGAAAGATATTCACTAAGCCCATCTTGTCACATCCTCTCATTATGCTGATAGAGTTAAGCCCCTTGGTCAATCCGTCTGCTACCTGATATTTGGTTGAAACATAGTCCAGCTCTAGTAGTCCACCATCCAACTTTTCTTTGATGAAGAATCCGTCAATCTCGATATGCTTGGTCCTGTCATGCTGTACTTGATTGTTGGCAATACTAATAGCTGACTGGTTGTCACACCATAGCTTCATCTTGGCTCTCTGGTCCAACTTCAGCTCCATCAGCATATTCTTCAACCACAATAGCTCTGTGACTCCAAGGCCATAGCTCTATACTCTGCTTCAGCTGTTGATCTGACAACCACTGACTGCTTCTTACTCCTCCAAGAGACCAAGTTGCCTCCTACAAATATGTAGTATCCCGATGTAGATCTCCTGTCGTCAGCACAGCTAGCCCAGTCAGAATCACAATAGCCCTCGATGCTCACATGATTTTTTTTCTTCTGAAAATCAGTCCCTTTTCGAGGGCTCCCTTCAAGTACCTCAGAATCTGGTACACTGCGTCCATATGACCCTTCCAGGGATCATGTATATAGTGGCTCACTACACTAACCGTAAAGCTGATATCAGGTCGAGTGTGGCTCAAGTAGATCAACTTGTACACCATCTCTGATATCTATCCTGGTCAACTGGTTCTCCAGCTTCAGCATCCAGTTTGAACTTCTGGTCTATCGGTGTCGTAGATGGTTTGCATTCCATCATCCCTGTTTTCGTAAGCAGGTCCAGTGTGTACTTCCTCTGAGAAAGAACAATTCCCTCTGTATCTCGAGCAATCTCAATCCCGATGAAGTATCGAAGAGGGCCAAGATCCTTCACCTCGAACTCCTTGCCGAGCTTTCCTTTGAGTTGGGCGATCTCCTGCTCATCATGCCTGTAATAATATATCATCTACATACACCACAAGCACGGTGATGTGGCCTCCACTTCGTCTGAAGAAGACAGTATGATCAACATTGATCTGCTGATATCCCATCCCTATCATTGCTCTCCTGAACCTGTCAAACCATACTCGAGGAGGCTGCTTCAGTCCATTGAGGGACTTCTTCAGTTGCAGACCTTGTCTTCTGTCTGATTGGTGCCGAATCCTGGTGGTATCTCCATGTACACCTCCTCCACTAGATTCCCATAAATAAATGCATTCTTCACATCCAGTTGGTGTATCTTCCATCCTCTATTGGCTGCCAGAGAGATCAAGGTCCTGACAGTGCTCATCTTTGCCACTGGTGCAAATGTCTCGTCATAGTCAATGCCGTATGTCTGATTGTATCCTTTTGCCGCCAGTCGAGCTTTATAACGCTCAACCTGTCCATCTGGGTTCTGCTTCACCGTGAAAACCTATTTGCATCTGACTGCTCTCTTCCCTTCTGTCTTGTCCCGATTCCGTGAAATCGATAGTCGTCCCCCGGGCGTAATGCCGTGCAAGCCTAAGTTGCGCTCGCACAAGGCATAGTCATAAGGTTATCCGAAACACAACAACAAAAGAATGTGCAGAGTAAATTGAACACACATTATAGAGAAGAAAACTTAAGCTTTATTGATAATGAACATCATTTTACAGACTCGATACAAGGACGCAGCGCGGGCATTTTACAAACTGACTCCATTACAAAATGAACGTCGACGAGATAGCCATTTCATACATTTCATCCCTTTATTACAACCAGCATTACAAAACCACCTGGGATGACGGAAAGTCGCTCCATCGGTCTTCTGGCCTTCGACAGTGGAGTCTTCAAAAGAGATTGGATCCAAGCTTCGACCGCACAGACAAAGCTTCAAAACACACGAGCATAGCCTCCCTTCACGCGACACGCTCCTCCTGATTTATCGCACCTGTAGAGAGAGCGAGGATCAGTACAATCAACATGTTGGCGAGTGGCTAATTAATTTCCAGGCTCTCATTTGGTTCAAGAATTTAGATAAAAATTTACACAACTTGCTTTTCGTGATCTTTCTAACCATCCTAGGTATTTTCATACGAAGCATTATGACGAAGCATAACCCAAGTAAGTTACACCAGAATTTCCTTCGGCAGAGTGTGCCGTGCAACATAAAACTTACCATCACCTTACCTGTTAGTTGAATAACAATTTATATCAAGTGTTTGATGTGGAGGTCACTGGCATTAACTAGCCATCTTGGACATAGCCTGGTAATACGGGACCCTTGCAACGCAAGTAGCAGGCTCCGATGCAAGTCCCCGTCTTACCGATTGCCTATTACCCAGCTCGGCTATAACCTGTTTCTTCCTAGGCCGAGTGGTCTCGTGGCCCTGGGTTGCCGCTCGAAGAAACCATCGCCCTTGTTGACAAGTTGACCATGACCTTGATAGGTTAACAAGGTATATTTGGGGTACCGTTGGGGCTTGTTATGTAATCGATTCATTTACTTGATTGTTTTGCAGGCCTAAAATAATTCTATCTCTTTTCTACACAACTCATCTTTTCTCTTCTCAAACATAGGACTTGTGTTTTTCAACCGAATCATTCAATTTCATTACCATTACCCAAGTTTTCATTTTTGAAATAGAGGGTCGAGATGAAGGAGGTCAGCCACTCACCTTGAGTATTTGCTTGAGGCGAGAGACTGGTTAGCCGCGCTAGACGTCGCCTACGCGATTACCTAAAATCGCACAAGCAACCGATTAGAATACTGTATTAGGCAAGAAATTCGATAGAAAATGCGAGTTCGAAATGTAAGCCATGAAAACCATCGAAAACATTCACGAAAATGCATTCAGAAAACCAAATCCAAAACCAACGCAAGCGGCGTAAAAAATAGAGCAACGGGAGGTCTCTCCCGACTTACACGCAGAGTCAATCCTCGAGGCGCTACCCGCTGAATATGGGACTTGGTTCCGAAGAAGCCATTCCATAACATGGAATGGATCTTAATTCAACCGTTCCCGTTCGATCGATCCCGACCTATCAGTCCCGACCGAGTCGATAGCAACAGTGTTCCTTTCTCGCGCGCTCTATGGACGGAGAACGGGACACGATGTAGAGACGGGGCACTACACCATAACCAACAAAAAAAAGTTTCGTCTTCGAAACTTAAGAACAGAACCTACCTCTTTGAAAATAATGAAGGAAACTTTTCTTTTATCTCTGACTCGAGTTCCCATGTCGACTCTTCCGCCGCATGGTTCCACCAGAGTACGTGAACAAGAGGGATCACTCGACTTCGCAGCAGCTTATCCTTACATTCTAAGATTTGAACTAGCTCTTCAACGTAGGATAAGTCAGACTTTAGCTCCAGATGGCCAAAATCTACCACGTGGCTAGGGTCGTGCATATACTTTCGCAGCTGAGAGACGTGGAAGATATTATGCACACCTTCGAGCGCCGGCGGTAGGACAATTTTATAGGCCACTGGGGCGACCCGCTCGAGTATTTCGAACGGCCCAACGAATCTCGGAATCAGCTTTTCCTTCGCGCCAAACCGAGTAACTCCTCGCATGGGCGACACCTTCAGGAATACGTGATCGCCCACCTGGAACTCAAGCAGTCTTCGATGGGTGTCGGCGTAGCTCTTTTGCCGACTCTGTGCAATCTTCAATCTTTTTCGAATTAGCTTGACCTTTTCCATAGTCTGTTCCACCAGCTCCGGCCGAGTATCTGTCGTTCCCCGACTTTATCCCAGTAAATAGGCGATCTGCACTTTCGGCCGTACAAAGCTTCATACGACGCCATTTGGATGCTGGATTGGTAGCTATTGTTATATGCAAATTCCGCCAGTGGTAAAAGTTCCAGCTTGATTTGAAGTCAATTGCGCAGAGTCGTAGCATGTCTTCGAGAATCTGATTAACGCGCTCCGTTTGGCCGTCGGTCTGAGGATGGTAAACTGAGCTGAACTGCAACTTGGTACCCAGTGCCGACTGAAGGCTACTCCAGAATTACGACATGAACCGTGAATCCCGATCAAAGACGATGGATACTGGAACTCCGTACAGCCGTATTATCTCGTCAAGATAAATATGCGCCAGACGATCAACGCTCCAAGTAACTTTGATGGCGATAAAGTGTACTGACTTGGTTAATCGATCGACGATGACTCAGATGGCGTCGTTCCCCCGTGGTGTCATCGGCAGGCCAACAATAAAATCTATAGTGACGTGATCCCATTTCCACTCTGGAATAGCAAGGTTCTGCATCTTCCCTTCCGGTCGCTGATGCTCAGCTTTCACTTACTGACGGCCATGCATTGCGACACGAAAAGCGCCACATCTCTCTTCATCCCATGCCACCAGAAGGTCGTACGGAGGTCCTTATACATCTTGGTACTGCCTGGATGTAAGGTATATTTCGCATAATGCGCCTCCGATATTATCTTCTTTCGTAGTTCTGAATCATCCGGAACACATAGTCGGCCATTCAATCTCAGCATGTCGGTCTTGTCTTCCGCAAAGTCGATCGCACTACCTATCGATATTCGCTCACACATTTTCTTCACGTACGGATCATCCTTCTGAGCGGCCATGATCTTTTCCAGCAAACTCGGCTCTAACTGCAGCTGTGACAAACGTACATCCCTGAATCAAACCCGGAGATCAATGCCCATTTCTTCTAGATCTTGTAGTAGTCTATGGTTGATGGATAGCGAAGCAAGATATTTTTACTCAGAGCGTCCGCCACCATATTTCCCTTTCCCGGAGTGTAGTCGATCGTCAAGTCATAGTCTTTGATTAGTTCGAGCCAGCGCCTCTGTCACAAGTTCAATTCCTTCTGGGTGAAGAGATACTGGAGGCTCTTGTGGTCGGTATAGATCACGCACGCCACGCCATATAGATAGTGACACTGTAGAAGCATGGAAAATTTTAGAACGATGATCTATGCGGCTCAAATAGGAAACCCCATGCGGCTCATACAGGAGCATCCCATGCGGTTCAGAGAGACTCTTAGTCTCATGCGGCTCGGACAGTAGAGTCCATGCGGCTTACATAGGGACAGTCTTGCGGTTCAAAGAGTTTCCCAGCCGCATGTGGTTCAAAAGTACATGCGGCTCACGGAGATATGCGGCTCATTGCCACATGTACCCACGAAGGCCCCTTTACACAGCTGGCCCTCGAGCAGTCTGTCTATTTAATGCTCTATCATGATTTGACAGCTGACGGCTCTGACATAAAGTATCATAATGGCCCTGCCATAATGACAGACTCTTGGGAAATAGGAGAAAATCTCTGACGCGATCCGAGATTGACACGTGGCTACTTCATGCGGCTCCAGTGAAGAACAGCTTCATGCAGCTGGCAAGGACCGTCTTCCTGCGGCTCACCAAAAAGCCATTCCATGCGGCTCGCAGTTACTACACTTATGCGGTTCACCAAGGAACCATCTCATACGGCTCGCGATTACTACACTTATGCGGCTCACCAAGCGGCTCGCAAATACTATACCTATGCGGTTAGCCTAGACGCTGTCTCATACGGTTCATGGATGTCATGCGGCTTTAGCAGAGTCTATCATCAAGACACGTGGCAGAGATTCAATGACAGCTGACAGCAAAGATGATTGAGATGCAAAATTTACCAGATCCCAATGACCATATCCTCATAATTAATGGGAATGGGATCAGGTCATATCATTCATAATCAAGCCAATTGGACACGTGGTGGAAGATCCAAGCTACACAATCAATCATGAAGATTTAAAGCAATCAGCATTAATTATTCACTGGATTCAATATTATCCCCATTTATGGCCAGATCCTTCACGCCAAAAACGAATGGTCCAGATTGGTTATACATCAGGCCGCCGCCACTTTGAGAATGGGTAATCATCCAAACCCTAATGATGCCCCTCTATTATAAATAGCAAGGTGCCATTTCCTTGTAAAAAAGATACACGATCAGAAGGAGAGAGAAAAGAGAGCTTCCCCCTAATAATCAGAGAGAATACACAGAGAAAGAGAAGTCAGAAGAGCAACAGAGGAGCCAGAAGAACATCTCTTCATCAACGCCAACCATCTTCTCACATGAGCCAAGGCTGCATACCGGTCGTCCAAGGAGTAAGGCAGGGCTGCCGTCGCCTTCCCGAGCCTCTATCGTCACCCCCCAGAATCTAAAATAAACAATTATACTTAGACTGCTGTACCTAGGTTTTCGTCCCTAGGCTTTCTTTGTACAAGCGAGTTTATTGTGAGTCTAAGTTCAGTCCTCCCATAAAACTGTTCTGTACTTTTACAATCAATGGCAAATACGATGGCGACTCTGCTGGGAAGCTCACGATGGCAATCAATGGCAAACACGATGGCAAAGGGGTCGAATCCTACTAACTCCTGCCTATACGAAAAGTCAAAGAGGCACCTTGAGGAAGGAGACGTACGCTCACACCGAGACAGCCACGGGATCAGAAGGACCCCTGACGATCCACCTCCAAGCTCGCAAACCAGGCAGGTCCGCACCCCTTACTGCCACTCTGCGGAAGGACGCGATCAGCCTCTCAGCGCAGGAGGAACCGATGATAATCCGGCTGCCAAGGTTCGGCCAAGTGCCGAGACTCACAACGGGGCCACTGACAATCAGACTGCCGAGAGTCGGTCAACCCCAAACGGAGAAGCTCAATCCCTCTGATAGGCTACTGACGATACGCCTTCCCAAGAAGGGTTGTCACCCCGACACAAGGTCTGACACTTCTAGCGAACCGGCCACTCCTCGCTCCACCTCGAGTGCCAAACTGGGGGTCGCTAGTCTGCCAACAACTCCACGCTCAACTCCATCAACTGAACCACTGACAATCAAGCTTCCCAGGTCGTCCTCTCAGTCTTCATTCACAAAGGGGGTAGCCGAAGAGGAACCAGAGCTAGCCAAGTATGCGGCTGCCCACACTAATGTTCCCTCCGCTGATGATGCAATCCCCCTAGAAAAGATACCTTACTTCATCAATAAAGGGTTATCTTTGAACTACACCGAGCTCAATAAGCTATGTACAATGTATGCTATGGAACACGGTATAGGAACCCACCTACACACACAAGTGACAAATGTGTACACCGCGATCCAGCTTACTCTAGTAGAAGACGCTTACCGAATAATCGAGGGAGGGGACCATCCAATCATCTTCGGCCGGACGAACAACCCGCATCCCTCCACCACAAAGGAAACCGACTTCGGGTCAGATGCCGGGAGACTGCCTCTGTATCTCTATAGCCCTCAATCTAAATATCTCATGCAGAAAGGGGTATGATTTGGAGACAACGCCAGGATTAAACTACGGCACTGGAAGCCGCCAGTCCCGGCAGGCAATCCACGGAATTATTATAACAAAACTCGATGCGGGCTAGGATATGTAACGCCCACTACGACCCCCGAGAGCTAAGATGAAGAATGCGACTGGCAGTCATATTCAACCAGGTCACCAACTTCTGACTCGGATACTAGCATCGGAGATGTGTTCAGACAAGTCATGCCAGTCAACATGGCGTTCGCAGACGCTTACGAAGAAGATGAAGACATCCCCGAAATCCTTGAGCTAGAACCGTGGGCCCAACAGTTGACGCACAATGGGAAAAAAGGTTCATACAGAGAGAACCTCCTACCGAAGATGAGGTCATACAAGTGGATCTCGGCAGCGAATCTTCTCCAAAACCAATTTTCGTCAGTAAAAGACTAACAGACGAAGACCGGGAGTCGCTGCTAGAACTGGTCAGAGAATACATTGATGAGTTCGCCTGGAGCTATGAAGACATGCCAGGATTAAATCCCGACATTGCTCTTCACAAACTTAATATTCGGCCAGATGCGAAGCCAGTCAAGCAACAACAGCGACGCTTTCGTCCAGGCATCATGGACGTGATCGAAGATGAAGTCAACAAACTGATAGCCAGCGGTTTCATTCGTGAGGAGCAACATCCCGATTGGGTTGCCAATATAGTACCCGTCCTCAAGAAGAATGGGAAGATTCGAATCTGCATCGACTTCCGCAATCTGAACGAGGCATGCCCCAAAGATGAATTCCCCCTTCCCATCACAGACATCATGATCGACAATACCTGCGGCTTCGAACGTATGTCATTCATGGATGGCTTCTCGAGGTATAACCAAATCAAAATGTCTCCTGATGACGAAAAGCATACATCATTCCGAACACCGATTGGCACGTACTGCTACACAGTCATGCCTTTCGGTTTAAAGAATGCTGCGCCACATATCAGAGAGCCATGAGCATCATTTTCAGAGAACACTTACGCAAGACGGTGGAGTGCTATGTTGACGATATAGCCGTTAAGAGCCGTAGCAAGGGAGACCATCTGCAGGATCTAAGGACGGTATTCGACCTAATGCGAGCGCACAATTTGAAAATGAACCCTACGAAGTCCTTTCTGGGCGTATCCAGCGGGAAGTTCTTGGGCTTCATCATCACTGCAAAGGGTATCCACGTAGACCCTGAGAAGACAAAAGCAATCATGGAGATGGGTCCCCCGAGAAATCTTCGCGAACTCAGAGGCCTCCAAGGAAGACTAGCTCATATCAGGAGGTTTATTTCTAACCTCTCCAGGCGATGTCGACCGTTCACGCACCTCATGAAGAAAGGAGTCTCATTCATATAGGACGAGGAATGTCAACGTGCTTTCGACAACATCAAAGAATATTTGTCAAATCCTCCAGTTTTGGTGGCTCCGGTTCCTGGAAAACCATTTCTGCTCTATGTACGAGCAATGGAACACTCCTCGGGGCTCTGCTGGCACAGAACAATGACGCAGGCCATGAACAGGCCATATATCTCAGCCGAATGATGATTGGGCCAGAGCACCGATACACCGTTGTGGAGAAGGAATGCCTCGCCCTGGTGTTCGCCATTCAGAAAATGCGACACTATGTCACCGGACAAACGATACATGTGATCTCACGAGTCAACCCTCTCAGAGTCCTCATGACTAAACCAGGGGCACTCAGCTCTCGCCTCGCTACATGGGCAATTCCCCTTATCATATGATCTTCGTCCCACAAAAGGCAGTCAAAGGTCAAGCCCTTGCGGACTTCTTAGCAGCCCACCCAGGCTCGAAGTCCTCCAAAATATATAAAGAGATCCCAGATGAGGTCGCCGACTCGCATGCAACCTCTCACGATAATATATGGCGAATGTTCTTCGACGGGCTTCGAGGACCGGACCCAAAGGCAATATAGTCGTCGGAGTCGGGGTAGTGCTAACCTCTCCTTCTGGATTGGTGATTAACCGCGCTTATTTCCTCACCGAGCCCTGCTCTAACAATGTGGCCGAGTACAACGCTCTGGTCATTGGCCTCCAACTTACAAGAGATGGAGGTAGAATACCTTGAAGCATATGGCGATTCCCAGCTAATCGTCAATCAGATCCGGGGCTCATACAAAGTCCGCCACGAAGACATGATCCCTTATCACCAAATAGCGATTGACATCTTCTCGTCGTTCAAGGGGTTCTTCATCGAACATGTCCCCAGACTCCAAAATATCGAAGCAGATGCCTTAGCCGGTCTTGCTGCTTCCCTAGCAGTTCTGAATTATGATCGCCAATCAGTGGATGTGATAGGCCACGAACTGGTCTGTCCCAAAAAATGTACAATTCGTGGCGAGTTATTCCGCACAGACGATCGATGATGCCCCAGATTGGAGACAACCATTCATCGACTTCGTCGTCTACGACATCCTGCCCGAGAATCCAAAGGAAGCCACTTCCATCAGAACGTTCTCTCAGATTCTTCTATGATACAGAGACAAAAATGCTGTATCGCCACTCCTACGATGGACTACTGCTTCGGTGTCTGTCAAATACAGAAGCCAAAGAAGCCGTACGAGAAGCTCACGACGGTGTCTGTGGGGGCCACCAGCCCGGTCCTAAATTGCAAGACCGCCTCCGCCGAATGGGCTACTACTGGCCCACAATGGTGGCAGATGCAATAGACTATGCGAGAAAATGCAAAGCCTGCCAAGTCCACGCGGACTTCATTCACCAACCATCCGAATTTCTACATCCAATAGTGGCATCCTGGCCATTCGAGGTATGGGGAATAGATATCATCGGTCCAATCACCCCCCTTCCTCCCGGGGACATCGCTTCATACTTGCGATCACTGATTACTTCTCCAAATGAGCGGAGGCCGTCCCACTCGCAGAAGTTAAGACTTCAAACGTGATCAGCTTCCTTAATCACGTCATCTACCGTTTCGGACTACCCCGAAGGATCATCCATGATAATGGTCCGCAATTTGCGAGCCACGCATTCTATCTGTTTTGCGATAAACACCGTATTCAGAATATCGCTTCGAGCCGTACAACCCGGCAGCAAACGGGTTGGCAGAGGCATTCAACAAAACAATCATCAAACTCCTCAAGAAGTTTGTCTTCTCCAACAAACGTGACTGGAACGAGAAGCTCGGCAAATGCTTATGGGCTTATCGCACCACAGTTCGAACAACCACTGGGAATACGCCATTCTCCCTAGTGTACGAAAGTGAGGCAGTTCTCCCATTAGAAACTCAAATACCCTCGCTCCGCGTCGCCCTTACTTATTAATTGATGACGGATGACAACTACCGACGTCGACTGCAAGAATTGGAGGCACTAGATGAAAAGCACCTCTTTGCCCAGCAACGAATTGAGCTGTACCAAGCACGCATCTCTGGAGCCTTCAACAAGAAGGTCAAAATCAGAACATTCCAGGTGGGCGATCTCGTCTTGGCAGTCCGGAGGCCGATGGTCATGACTCACAAGACCGCCGGTAAATTCCAGCCAAAGTGGGAAGGCTCGTTTATCATTGAGACAGTATTCTCCAACGGTGCTTACCGCCTCGCAAGCAAAACGGAGACTTGCTCATGTTGTCCGTCAACGACAAGTTCCTGAAGAAATATTATATCTAAACAACATTCTCTCCAAAATCTTCGAGTCATG
>JANAVB010025156.1:0-7500 GCA_029216955.1 Iris pallida
TATTAGTATCTAAGACAATAGAAATATAAATATTGTCCTCTCTTGCCCCCTGTCAAAAGCAATGTCTCCTGTTGACCTATCATAAATAAGGCATTTGTTTTGTCCAAAGTTAATGTCATATCCATGTCAGCAAGATGACTGATGCTGAGCAGGTTTTTTTTAACTCGGTCACTAGGCAGACATCCTTTACTACGGGAGAGGGAGGATAACCAATAATGCTATTACCTATTATATAACCTTTTAGGTTATTGCAGAAGGATACATATCCTTCTCTCTTCATCGATAGTGATGCAAAAAGATTTGCGTCTCCCGTCATATGCCGCGAGCATCCACTATTGAGAATCCACTTACTCTTAGTTGAGGAGGAAGGTCCACCTACATCAAGAGTAGATGTGACCTTTGGTACCCAAGTTCTTGAGGGTCCTGAAGAGTTAGTTTTGGAAACCATGCATATATCTTTCTATCTACTAATCTTCTAATTTTACATTATGGTGAAATGTGTCCATGTAAACCACAATAAGTACATGTAGCATTCCTATTTACATTAGGAGCATGCTGATGATGTCTATAAGCAGAATAACGAGGAGAAGTGTGATGATATGTAGATTCAGCATGGTGATGATGACTATGTGGAGTGGCATGGTGATATTGTCTATATGGTATGGCATAATGATATTGTCTATATGGCATGACGTAATGATTTCTATATGTAGAGTGATGTTGATTGTGTCTTTGTGCAACATGGTGATGATTATATCTATGTGTAGCATGATGATTTTGTGACATATGATGATTATTTCTACGTGCATGTGGTTTGTGTCCTTTGTGAAAGTGTGTGTACATGTAAGCATAATTATGAGCAGTATGAGGATGACGTGGTTGACTAGTATGAGTGGTGTCATGCTTTGTGTGTGTCTCATGTGATTGGGTTTGAGGTTGAGCAACCTGTTTTTCCAATTTAGTCTCTAGTTTCTTAGAGACAGCTTGCAATTCAGTAATCTTAGCATTCAAACCATGCATCTTAGTAATAGAAATCTTGTGTCTGCTCTTTTCTTCTGCAAGCTCCGTGTTGAGTGCTGTGATTTCTTGTGTTGTTGCTCAATACGTGCCTCGGCATCATGTAAGCTTATTTTAAGCTTAGATACCTCATCAGTGACATCCGTGGGTGTAGTGTCTCTAATGTTATCAAGTAATAGAGAAGTCTTTGTATTTCGACTTCATGACTTTTGATTTTGTCCTTGGCATGTTTGTATTTATCAATGACCTTTTGTGATCACTAAGTAATCGGTGAAAGCAGCCAAGTTCATCAAAGTGAAGTCGTCAAGAGTTTCGTTTGATACCTAGTCGGACGTCGCCATTAGGCACACATTAGCCGTATCTTGAGGAGAGTTCTTTTCTTTCTCGGAGTCACTAGCTTCGCTTTTATGCCAAATGCTTGTGTTGGCATATTTCTTTGAGGAGGTCTTCTTGTATGGCTTCTCATAGCGGTTGCTCTTCTTCAAGAATTGACAGTCTTTTCGGACGTGTCCATTCTTCTTACAACCGTAGCAGGTTGGCTCTTCTTCTCCATCTTCTTGGGTTCCTTCTTTCTTCGATTGAAGCGAAGGAATCTCTTGAAGTTGCGGACCATGAGAGCTTGATCATCTTCTTCTGAGTTGTCGTCATCCGTCTCTTCGGGTCAGCCCTCCGTCGGTGAGCTTTGAGTGCGATCTCCTTAGCCTTAGGAGCAGGCTCTTCGAAGTCCTTGGGGTCAAGCTCATGAGTCATTAGCTTTCCCATCAAGGTCTCCATGGACATGATTGTGAGATCATTTCCTTCTATGATGGCTGTCACCTTAGGGTTCCAAATTTTTGGTAGCCCCTAAGTAGCTTGCGAATCTTCTCGTGATTTGAATATTGCTTGCCGAGCGAGGAAAGGGGGTTGATGATGTCGAGGAATCTTGTGAATATTTGCGTGATCGTCTCATTTGGCTTCATCTTGAAAGCCTCGTATTCTTGAGTGAGACGGCTATCTTTGATTCCTTGACTGGGGTTCCTTCATGCGTCACTTCTAGAAGTCTCCATACTTCATGAGAGGTGGTGCATGTAGAGACCCTGTTGAACTCATTCCTGTCTATAGCACGAATAAAGCATTAATAGCTCTCGCGTCTAGACTTGCCTGTTTCTTCTCCTCGTCAGAATATTTGTCATGTGATTTCTCAACGAGATCGCCATTGACAACTATTCTGGCGGGCTTTTTGTAACCGTCAGTGACGATAGTCCATAGGTCAAAGTCTAGCGACTTGAGATAAAAACTCATCCTTGTTTTCCAATACGTGTAGTTAGTTCCATCAAATAGGGGAGGCCTATGATGGACTGTCCTTCACCGTGATTGGAAATCAAGGATTGTGTGGTTGCCATGGATCAGCTCTAGGATGTAAGTCCTTGTAAAAGAGAACAGAGCTCTGATACCAATTGAAGAATAGATGGCAACTCTAGAGGGGGTGAATAGAGTTATAGCAAGAATAGCCAATTAAAAAATCAACTCTTTCACAATCTAAAATTAATCAGAGTAAATGCGAAAAATAATAAGGAGCAAGAGAGCATACGCAAACACAGTCGATTTTAACCTGGTTTCCCTCTTGGAGGACTAGTCCAGGCCTGAAAACTCTAGCTCAGGATTAAATCCACTATTTGTGAAATAGTAGTTACACCCCGTGCCTTTTCATTCAGAAGAGAACGTCAACTTCTTACAATGCATCGCAGTGGCGATGCTTGGAATTTCCCAAGCTACTTCTTGAACTCTTGCACAAGACTCCTAACTGAGAGATGATGAGCACTCGAGACTTAGGAAATTTGTGGCTAATAGATGAAGAAGGGTATAGCTTATATTGAGCTTAAGAGAGAAGAGAAGAGAAGATTGGATGATTGAAAATAAGAGAATTCTTGTCCTATTTATTGGGTTTTATCAGGCAGAATTCGACCGAATTCTGGTATAAATTTTCAAAAATTTGGCCGTTGGACAACTAGCAACCAGCCAACCCTAAAATTAGGGTGCTGATTTTAGGGGACAGAGTTCGGCCCGAACTCTGTGTGGAGGCAGAGTTCGGCCCGAACTCTGTCTCTAGAGCACAGAATGGGTCCAAGGGTCCAGTGGGCTGATTTTGGATGTGGAGCTTTATGGATTTAGATAGGTTATGGGTTGAGTCTCAAGAGCCCAGCATAACTCCGCTTACAATCATTCTAGACTCAATAAATATAAAAGTACAGACTCGAAAAATGACTCGCATCTACAAAACTGAGCTGTTGTCGGGCTTGAGCTGGATGTAGTCCGTGTGTCGTATTGAATTATCACAAGTATTATTTAGTCAATGTTATCAATATTTGGTTGACTGTGACTTTGTGTCAACACACCTATCAAAGCTATGAGCGTCATCTTTAGAGACCACTTGTGCAAGACAGTGGAATGCTACGTCGACGACATCGCCGTCAAGAGTCGCTCTAAGAAAGATCATCGGCATGATCTGAGGACAGTGTTCGACCTGATGCGAGCGCACAATTTGAAGATGAATCCCCCAAAATCCTTCTTGGGCGTATCAAGCGGGAAGTTCTTGGGTTTCATCATTACTTTCCAAGGTATTCTCATAGACCCCGAAAAGACGAAGGCAATCATGGAGATGGGTCCCCCAAGAAATCTCCGTGAACTCAGAAGTCTTCAAGGGAGGCTAGCTTACATCAGGAGGTTTATCTCTAACCTCTCGGATGATGTCAACCATTCACCCACCTCATGAAGAAGGGCATTTCATTCGTATGGAATGAAGAATGTCAGCGCGCCATCGACAGCATCAAAGAATATCTGTCGAACCCTCCAGTCCTGGTGGCCCCGGTTGCTGGAAAACCATACCTGCTCTATGTGCGAGCAATAGAGCATTCTCTCGGTGCTTTACTAGCGCAAAACAGTAATACAGGCCATGAGCAAGCTATATATTGCCTCAGCCGAATGATGATGGGGCATGAGCATCGATACACTGCCGTGGAGAAGGAGTGCCTTGCTCTGGTGTTCGCCATTCAGAAGACACGATACTACGTCACGGGACAAACCATCCATGTCGTATCAGAGTCAACCCCCTCAGGGTCCTTATGACTAAGCCAGGTGCACTCAACTCTTGCCTCGCTACCTGGGCGATATTACTGTCTCCCTACCGCATGATCTTCGTCCCGCAGAAGGATATTAAGGTCAAGCTCTGGCAGACTTTTTAGCAGCTCATCCAGGTTCGGTGTCAACTAAAATAGACGAAAAGATTCAAGATGGTCGCCAATTCAAATGTGGCCTCTCATGACACCGTATGGCGAATGTTCTTCGATGGTGCTTCTAGAACTGGACCCAAGGCAACATTGTCGCTGGGGACGGAGTGGTGCTGATTTCTCCCTCCGGGCTGGTGATCAATCGGGCTTATTCCCTCCCGGAGCCCTGTTTAAACAACATGGCCGAGTATAATGCTTTACTAATTGGCCTCCGACTTGCGAAGGAGCTGGGGGTAGAGTATCTTGAAGCATATAGCGATTCGCAGCTAATCGTTAACAAGATCTGGGGCTGATACGAAGTTCGTCATGAAGACATGATCCCCTATCACCAAACAACGGTTGACATCATCTCGTCCTTGGAAGGATTCTTCATAGAACACGTTCCCAGACTCCAGAATATTGAAGCCGATGCCCTAGCAGCCTGGCCGTTTCACTAGTAGTACCGAATCATGATCATCATCTGGTTGACATAATAGGCCGTGAATTGGTCTGTCCCAAGAATAATATTCAATGCGTTGAGAGTTACTCCGCTCTGACAGTCAACGAAGTACCAGACTGGAGACAACCATTCATCGACTTCGTTGTCTACGACATCCTACCAGAAAATTCGAAGGAAACCACTTCTATCAGAAGACGTTTCCTCAGATTCTTCTACGATACAGAGAAGAAAATGTTGTATCGGAGATCATACGATAGATTACTTCTTCAATGTCTGTCAAATACAGAAGCCAAAGAATATGTACACTAGCTCACGATGGTATCTGTGGGGCACATCAGCCTGGCCCAAAATTGCAAGATCGCCTTCGCCGATTGGGCTATTACTGGCCCACGATGGTTGCCGATGTGATAGACTATGCAAGAAAGTGTAAAGCCTATCAGTCCACGCAGATTTCATCCACCAGCTATCCAGTTCTGCATCCGACGGTGGCATCCTGGTCATTCGAAGCATGGCGAATGGACATCATTGGTCCAATCACTCCGTCTTCGTCCCGAGGACATCGCTTCATACTACTCGCAATCACAGATTACTTCTCCAAATAGGCGGAGGCTACTCCGTTGGCAGAAGTGAAGACTTCAAACGTGATCAGCTTCCTCAAACATCACGTTATCTACCGCTATGGACTGCCCCGAAGGATCATCCACGACAATGGTTCGCAGTTCGCAAGCCACGCCTTCTATCGGTTTTGCCACAAACACCGAATCCAGAATATTGCTTCAACACTGTACAACCCGACGGCTAATGGTCTGGCTGAAGTATTCAACAAAACAATCATCAAGCTGCTCAAGAAGTTCGTATCCTCCAATAAATACGACTGGAATGAGAAGCTTGGCAAATGCTTGTGGGCGTACCGTACTACAGTACGGACGGCCACCGGGAACACCATCTCTCTGGTATATGGAAGTGAGGCAGTTCTCCCACTGGAGACTCAAATTCCCTCGCTCCGTGTTGCCCTCACCTATCGATTGACGACAGATGATAATCACCATCGCCGACTACAAGAGTTGGAGGCCCTAGATGAGAAGCGCCTGTTAGCTCAACAACGAATCGAGCTGTACCAAGCACGTATCTCGGGGCTTTCAACAAGAAGGTTAAACTCAGAATATTCCAAGTAGGCGATCTCGTTTGGCAGTTCGGAGGCCGATGGTTATGACTCACAAAATCGTCGGCAAGTTACAACCAAAGTAGAAAGGCCCGTTTCATCGAGGCTGTATTCTCCAATGGAGCTTACCGCCTCGCAAAACAAAATGGAGACTTGCTCATGTTGCACATCAACGGCAAGTTCCTGAAAAAGTATTATGTCTGAAACGATATCTTCCAAATATCCCAGATTGTTGAGTTTTGTACCCTTTGGTACCGCTGAACTTATATTCTTACTCCAAATCTCCCAGATTGTTGAGTTATGTACACGTCGGTATCGTGAACTTACACTCTGGTCACTCCAGATGAATCTATATCGCATCTTTTAGGTATGATCATACCTCTGAACTTTCTTCCTAAAAGAGCTCCCTCCTCATGATCCAATACCCACACTTTCACTGCATAAAAAGGGTAACAGATCCACAAATTTCCCGAAACAACCACGTCGATGTTACCTCTGAGTTGTTTTCACTTCCATCAAAAACAAACCACCCCTCTCGTAGAACTTCCACGTCATCATTTGTAGCTCTCCTTCCCGAAAATTTTGAAATTTTTATTTTTATTTATTTAAATGGGGATTTTTAGAATTTTAAATAATATTTAGTTAAATATTACGGTATGACTTTAGCAATGGTAGAGTTTTAAAGTACAAGACGACTAGGAATCATGGCACGGATATTGCAGTGGCATGCTTTAACTAGTTTATTAGCCCTAGTAGGGAAGGCCGAGCCATAGTGACATCCTAACTAGGAAAATCAGGCCAAGTTGCGACCTAACCCCCACCGATGAATTATTTATTAATTATATATATGATTTAGACGACCCGATTGTACCAACGTAGCCTGAACTGAGTCCGAACCGAATCCAAGCCTTTGTAGGTATGTAGTGAGACCAATGACGACCATGTAGGCATATTTTATGTGTATACAAATATTTTATAAATTATTCTAGGTATTGATGTATATTTTTAACTATTTGAATATTTGTACGAAATTGGCATTTTTATTATAAATATTTTTTACAATATTGGTACAATTTTCTGGACACGGTTAAAGTGAGTAGTATGGATTCACCAAACCACCATTTAATTATTTTTATTATTTTATTATTTTGAGATAATTAAATAAATTTATTTATTACTATTAGATATAATAATTATCGGTTATCTCTGTTTCGATAATGAATATATATTAGGTCGATGTACATGTTGTTATAATACTCTATACTCGACAGATTTTAATATTATGTTTTATAGAAAAATTGGGAGTATTATACCGTGTGTATATTATATATATAATATATATATATTATATTATATATATATATATTATATATTATATATATATATATTTTATATAATATTTCTATATATATATATATATATATATATATATATATATATATATATATATATATATATATATAGATATAAATATATATATTTATATATATTATATATATTTATATAATATTTATATATAAATATATATATATATATATCTATATATTATTATATATATATATATATATATATATATAATATATATATTTATATATATATATATATATATCTATATA